>CM076572.1:1218373815-1218631780 GCA_034641835.2 Pinus albicaulis | reverse complement strand
AATTCTGTGCGAGTGTTACGGAGCAGAATGCGATGAATATTTACAGCATAATGGAATATGAATGCAGTGAGGATGTAAAGGACCAGAACCTCGAAGCGGAATAGTAATGTATAACGAAAGGAGCGAAGTATTAGAAGCGGAACTCGGAAGATGGAACTCTGACTAATGAACAGTAAAGGCAGGTTTCCAGTTTTGATCGCACCGCCTTCGTAGGGTGAGCGATATTCAAGAATTTGGAGCGATTCCATTGACTGCCTGACACGTGGCCTCAATTAGTCTGGAGAAACTGCTCTCATCGCGCATTATCATTCGTGCATCTAAGCCAAGAAATATTCGTCAGATCACACGAAGCAAGGCGACGTGCTATCTGTCATCGGATGAGAAGGGGAGTTAAGCACTGGGACCCGCTCCATCATGTGAACCTAGAGAATTAAACGACATGCACTTTGGTTGTGCGATGATCCTCGGATCATCAAATGGTATGCGGAAAATTTTGCAGCGGTCGATTGAATGAGGATGTGGGCCCGACTATATGGGTGAGTGAAAAGGTTGGGGAAGATTGATTGAAGGAGTAATACATGTCAAAGTATATATATATATATATATATATATATATATATATATATAACGTTATGATAAATTTGAACCTCGCATATGAATTATATTGTAAATGCAAAAGATAAACCCTGAGCATAGACAATTTTTTTTGGGATGCAATTTTAAATGCACAAGAGAAAGTTTAATGTGAGTTGATTATGCTGCGACCGAATATATCTATGTATTCAGATAATCATGTGAGAGCTCAAGTTCGTGCAGGATTTGGATAGTGAATTTGAAAATTCAGAAAGTAAAGTTAGCCTTCGACTAAGAATTGGAGAAATGAATTTGGCTATGGTGTTTCACCATAAGTTTAATTAGACAGCTTTTGTATGTAAAATGACTGCATCCATGAAATGGGATTTTACCACAGATTTGAAATAGGCGCATACAGATGAGCTGAAAGCTGGGTTGATTGGGTTATCTATATATGAGAGCATATTATATGCATGAGTGTTGCAGCTATGGGTTCATAATCAGTTATTAAAGGTGGAGAGGTCTTCATGGTAAGGATTTGTAAGAAGAGATTTCATGTAATTAATTTACGTTGTATCATAAAACATGTATATATGCAGCATATACACAACTACAGTGAATTTGGAGAATATGGACCTGAGAGAGGTAAACAAAGATTGCAGAGTTGAAGAGATGTGCAGCAAAGGGATTCAAAAGTGCAGTGAACAAGTGGAATATGCAGATGACAGTGAACAAAGAGGTAGGACAGTTGCATGACTTCTATAGAAAGGACAAAACTAGCAAGCCAAGAGATGAGTGGAATTGAAATGTGTAACTGAAAATGTGAATGTAAAGGATGAAATTAATTTATTTACATTGTTGTGATGCAAAGGCAAGTATCCAAAGGAAAAAGAAAAATCCCATTGTAACATTGAAATTTGTACATATTGCTATATTTTTGATGAGTTGGACAAAGAAATGAGAAGGCAGAAGTAAAAAAGTCATGGCTGTTCACTCCAAATTCCTTTTGAAATACAAACAATCATGTGATGAACCCTATATATAATATCAACCTGATATGCATAGAAGAAGTTAGAGAGAGTAAGGATAGAGAATGAAAAATATAGAAGATTGAGGCGTAGAAGATAAGGAAGAGAGAAGCAGAAAGAGATGTTACAGAACAGAGCTAATATCTTAGGTAAATCAGCAAACATTTCTTTTGATAAATTGAGGAAGTTGGAGCTTCCCTATCAAGTTGAAGCTTGATAGCTATCAGTTGTAGCTGACTGAGGTTGGAGCCTCCTGTAGGTTGGTGCCTGCAGAAAATTGAAGGGAGTTGGAGCTTCCTTGCAAGTTGTAGCTTGCAGAATTGAGGTTGGAGCCTCCTGTAGGTTGGTGCCTGCAAAAAAACAGTGGTGAGAGGGAGTTGGAGCTTGCCTTTGCATCACAAAAATAATAAAATGTGGTTTTCTCCCTTTATGGGTTTCCACTTATATCTGATGTCTCTATCTGTGTTTCCTGTGTACTGAGATGATTTACCAAATCTGCTTAATGTTTGCTTCTCTCATAATAAGTTTGATGTCACATTAATTTAATACTTGCTGCAACATATTAAGACTGTTCATGTACTAAGGTTGATTATAAAAGTAAGCTGTAAATAAGCTGATGAAAAATTTAAAAAGCTCGTGTATGTGTTAAACTGATTCACCCCCCCCCCCTCTCAGTTTAACTAAGAATTCAACAATTGGTATCAGAGCAGGTTCCTTTTATACTAGTTTAACCACTGAAAGGAGATCTTAGGCCTCCAAGATGGCTAGTCAGGAAGGAAGCTCAACCAATAAAGCCCCTTTCTTCACTGGTACTAATTATGCCTTCTGGAAAATCAGAATGAGAGCATACATAATGTCTCTAGGAATAGAGGTATGGGTTGTTGTAGAATTTTCATTGCCCCAAAGGCAATTGACCTAGAAAGAGAAGCTAAACAAGAATTTGTAGCGAATGCAAAGGCCATGAATGCAATCTGAAGTGGACTTTGTGAGGCTGAATTTATCAAAATAATGCATAGTAAAACTGCTAAAGATATGTGGGACACTTTAGAGAATATCCATGAGGGTGATAAAAATGTAAAGACTGCCAAACTTCAAGTATATAGAGCCCAGTTTGAAAATTTAAAAATGAATGATGATGAAGATGTTGGCAGCTTCTTCTTAAGAGTTGCATAAATTGTTAACAATATGAAAGCTCTTGGAGAAACCATACCAGAAAGTATAATTGTGCAAAATATTCTATGATCTCTTCCTTACAGGTTTAATCCCAAGGTGTCTGCAATAGAAGAAACAGCTGATTGGGAGACCTTGACCATGAACCAGCTACTTGGAAATATAACAGCATATGAAATGAAGCTCCCACAGAAGAAGCCAAGTACGAGGGAGGCAGCCTTTAAAATAGAAAAGAAGAAAGAAGAAGAGGAAGACATATGCTCTTGCTCGCATGAAGAAGAAGAAAAATTTGTCAAGAAACTGGATAGAGGCTCAGGTAAATACAAAGGTAAACTTCCTTTCAAATGCTTTAACTATGGAAGAGTTGGACACTATGTAGTTAAGTATCCTCACAAGAAAGTAAGGAATCAGGCCCAAGAATCAGAGAAAAATACATCAAAGAACTGGCAAAAAGGAAAGAAGTTCAACATAAAAACCTTCTATGCTCAACAAGACAACAGTACATCTAAAGACTTAGATGAACCCTCAAGTGAAGAAGGAACCTATGAATTTTTATTGATGGCCATAGAAGAACTTGAAGGACTCCTGCTAGAAGATGAAGAAGAAGAAGGTGAAGTCGACCTTGAGGGGGAGCTAAGAAGTGCTCTGGAGGATATTGACAGACTCAAATTGAAGTGTAGAAAACAAAAGGACATTCTCCTCAAGTATGTAAGTGAAGAGAAAAATTCAGAAGCCCTCATGCAGCTGAAGGTAGAGCTTGAAGAAGCCAAGAAGATAGAAGAGATGTTACTTCAACAAATCAAGGATAAAACTCGAGAACAAGAGAAGCTGGAAGAAGAAGTTGTATGTCTGAGGAAGAAATTAGAAAATGCTCAGAGGAAAGTATCTACAAATTCCTCTCAAACAAAAAACTCTAGTAAGTTGAAAGAAATTCTGGATGCTCAAAGATCTCCTATGATAAAAACTGGAATATGCTATGAAGGAGAATCAAGTAAGAGCAAAGAAAAGGAAAACAGAGAGATTATTTTTGTAAAAGCAAAGAAGGATAATGAAGCTGCTCAAATAATTCCTACAAAAGAAGAAATATGTAAGAAGGGAGACAGAACCCAGAAGAATCCTCTAATAACAAGGAATGAAAGAAATACTCAGACAACCGAAAAAGATTCATATACCCCTGAGTATGTCAAATTTGGAAGCCATCAAAGGAGATTCTTCCCTCCTGTGAATAATGCTACCTGTTATGTCTGCCACAAGCTAGGACACACTGCTGCATACTGTCATATAAGGAGGAGTAATTCATACCAGCAAAAGATACAAACAGTGAAGAGACTGCCTAAAGAAAACAAATGGAGAAGACAACCTCACATCAGGTATCCAAATAGTTTCTATGGTTACTGTTTTTATTGTAAGGAATTTTGCCATAAGATCATTGAGTGTAGAAAGTATGGACAAATATTGATGTTCAACACCTCAAGGAGGTTTATGAATCAACGAAATTTTGTTCATACTCACAATTCTGCAAAAAATATGATCAAGTGTTGTGTATGCAATCAAGTTGGACATATGCCTTCCAAATGTCCTCTCAGAAGAAGTAGTTCATCACCTCACAAAAGATACCAAACAAAAGGGTGCTTCCAGTGGATAAAGAAGGTGAATAAATGTGACTTGGGTCTAACTGCTCAAGACCTGAAAAGCCAGTGGTATTTGGACAGTGGCTTCTCAAAACATATGACTGGAGACAGAAGCAAGTTCATAACTCTTGATGAAAAGAAATCTGGCAATGTTACTTTTGGCAATGATAAATCAGTAAAAATAAAAGGAAAAGGCTTAGTCAGCCTAGACAATGGCAGAGGAAAGGCCCAAGATGTATTATTTGTAGATGGGCTGAAAGAAAATTTTCTAAGTGTCAGCCAAATGTGTGATAAAGGCTGTGAAGTTATTTTTAGAGCACAAGATTGTGAAGTCAGATCAAGCACCATAGGTAAGACTCTGCTCAAAGGAGTTCGAACAGAGAGTAATGTTTACATTGTGAAAGAGGAAGATGAAGCATGTCATCTTAGCAAACTTGAGGATTCATGGTTATGGCATAAAAGATTGGGACATCTCAGCTTCGATCACATCATCAGACTAAGCAAGAAGAAAGCTGTCAGAGACATGCTAGAAATAAAAAGGCCTTCTAATACCATATGCAAATCATGTCAATTAGGCAAACAAACCTGCACATCCTTTAAGGCCAAAGATGAGTTATCAAAAAGAAGACCACTACAGCTTGTGCACATGGACCTGTGTGGACCTGCAAGAACTAAAACACCAAGTGGAGAATCCTACTTCATGCTGATAATAGATGATTTCTCCAGAATGACATGGGCTGCATTTCTCAAGAATAAATAGGAAGCTCTTGAAAAATTCAAAATATTGAAATCTTTAGCATAAAATCAGACCGAATGCAAGCTGCAATGCATCAGATCAGACAGAGGAGGTGAATTCACAGATTATGGCTTTGCAGACCTATGCAATGAACATGGCATAAAGCAACAATTTACTATTGTAGGGACACCTCAGCAGAATGGAGTAGTAGAGAGACAAAACAGATCTGTACAACAAATTGCCAGAGCCATGATGCAAGAGAGTAATATTCCTCAAACCTTCTAGGCAGAAGTAGTACACACAGCCGTGCATATTATAAACAAAGCCCATTTAAGGCCAAGCAGTGACAAGACTCCCTATGAACTATGGCATGGTAAACCAGCTTCAATCAAGCACTTTAGAATCTTTGGAAGAAAATGTTATATAAATAATAATGATGAAAATCTTAGGAAATTTGATGCAAGAGCAGATGAAGGGATATTTCTAGGATATGCATCCAAAAGTAAAGGGTACAGGTGCTACAACAAGACTCTTCGAAAAATAGTAGAAAGCATTGACGTGAGATTTGATGAAGAAATTCAAAACCATAAAAGAGATACATACTGCAGTAGTCCATCAGACAACCATGAAGAAGAAAACCAAGATGATGAGGAAAAAAGCAAGACAACAAAATATGCAGAGCTAAGTTCGAAAGCTCCCTCAAGATATACTCAAAAGAACCATCCTGAAGATCAGATCATTGGAGACAAGAGAGTAGGGGTCCAAACTAGAAGGCAGCTAACAGAACAGATAGAAGAGGTATACATAGCCATGTTATCACAAATAGAACCAAAGGAATTTGAAGAAGCCAACAAGGACAAGTATTGGGTGAATGCTATGAATGAAGAATTGGACCAAATTGAGAAGAACAACACCTGGGAACTAGTTCCTAGACCCACTGAGAAAAATGTTATAGGCTCAAAATGGGTATTCAAGAATAAAATGAATGAGCAAGGACAGGTAATCAAGAATAAAGCCAGACTAGTTTTCAAAGGATATTCACAAATCGAAGGACTTGATTATGATGAAATATTTGCTCCTGTAGCCAGAATGGAAGCCATCAGAATGTTTCTGGCCTTTGCATGCTACCAAGACTTCAAGGTATATCAAATGGATGTAAAATTTGCTTTTTTGAATGGAGCTCTAGAAGAAGAAGTCTACATGGAACAACCAGAAGGTTTCTCTTTAACAGACAAAGAAGACTATGTGTGGATACTGAAGAAGGCTCTGTATGGACTTAAACAGGCTCCTCGTGCTTGGTACTCAAGATTGGATAAATATTTTCAAAAACAAGGCTTTAAGAGAGGTGGAGTAGACAACAATCTATACATAAAAGCCCATGAAAATGAACTCCTGATTGTTGTAGTATATGTTGATGACATTATGTTTGGAAGCAACAGAGATGAACTAGCAAAAGGGTTCTTTGAAGAGATGAGAAATTAGGGTTGATATGTCTATGATTGGAGAGCTCGAGTTTCTACTTAGGACTTCAAATTCAAAAAAAAGAGTTTCTGGTACATCCAGATCCACCAGAAAAATACTTAAAGAAATGTTGAAAAAATTCAAAATGGAGGACTGTAAACCTGTATCAACTCCCATGATCACGGGATGCAAGTTGTGTGATGATGATGGATTTGATGATATAGATCAAAAACTCTACAGATCCATGATAGGAAGTCTGTTGTATCTGATAGCATCAAGACTAGACATCATGCTAGCAGTAGGACTAGTGGTAGATATCAGCGACACCTAAACAAAATCACCTTCTTACGATCAAACAAGCAATGCCGAATATCTACAAGGAACAACACAATATGGACTTTGGTATCCTAAAGGCAAAAGCTTCACCTTGACAACATACATAGATGTAGATTGGGCCAGCTGTGTGGATGACAGGAAAAGCACAAGCGGAGGTGCTTTCTATCTAGGAGAAAGTATGGTGGCATGGTTAAGCAAGAAACAAACATCTATCTCTCTGTCTACAGTAGAAGCAGAATATATAGTAGTAGCAACATGTTGTACACAAGTCATGTGGATGAAGAAAACCCTCAAAGACATGAAGGTAAGCATCGAAGAACCTATCTCAATCAAATGTGATAATACAAGTGCTATAAGTATATCTAAAAATCCTGTGCTTCACTCAAAAACCAAACATATCCCAATCAAGTATCATTTTCTCCGAGAACAAGTGGCTCAGAAGATAGTAAAACTGGAGTATGTACCAACAAAATAACAGATAATAGATATATTTACCAAACGTCTTGCTAGAGAACCATTTGAATATTTGAGAAATAGACTAGGGGTAGTATCTATAGATGCTACTCTCTGATATGAAGAGAAAGCACAATTTTAGGGGGAGAACAGAAATGAAAATATCATTCCAAGGGGAGATCAACCAGCAAGGGAAGCATGAAACAGGTCCTTAGGATCAAAGGATTATGGAAAGAAAGAGAGGAAATGCAAAGAACAAATCTACACTGAGAAATGTGCAACCCTTTTCCATTGATGTCAAAGGGGGAGGACAAGCAGGTAATAGAAGAAAAGGGTCTTCTAAAATAAGCTAGGCAAAGGAAGACTTGGAGGAAGTATTGGATTATCGGTGGATGTGTTGCCATCAATGCCAAAGGGGGAGACTGTTGGAAATGCTATCATTGATGGCAAAGGAGATGGCAAAGGAGGAGCACCTAAAACAACAATGAGGAAGCAGTGAATTGAAGTAGAGACAAGCAGTGAATTGAAGAAGAGTTGTCCAAGAGATAGAATAGATTTTCCTCTTGTTTTCATGAACTAGAGGGTTTTGTAAGTAATTTCAATTAGCATAAATGAGGAATCTGTTTAGTGGCTCTGAGCAGATGAGAGAATTGATATAATTCTGCTTCCATATTATTCGAAAGGATCGATCCTCCAAGAGAAAGCCGAACTGTAATATGAAATCCTATGTTACTGACAGATAGGATCATGCCTGTATATTTCTTGTGGAAGCGGGAGTTAGACCTTCAAAGTTTGTGAACATTGAAAACCCTGTGCAAAAGGGTAGATTTGTAATTCTCTGCACAATCGAGCAAAATGATGTGGGTTCATAAATAAGGGCTTATATATGTATCAATAATTGATGCGCTCTAAAATGAATTGACTACATATAGTGTCATTCGATTTAAATCTAAGTGTAGATAATTTTGAGTTGTACGAGAATGTGCGATAGTTAAAATACTCCAGGACGACTTCTATGTACTCATAGTTGAAAGAGATTTGATACCCTTTAAGTTCTGAGTTAAATTATTTTGTAGGGTGCCAAAATTTTAGCCCCTGTATGAAGAGGCTTTCTCAGAGTCCCAGTGACACTAATATAATCCTGTGCGAGTGTTACGGAGCAGAATGCGATGAATATTTACAGCATAATGGAATATGAATGCAGTGAGGATGTAAAGGACCAGAACCTCGAAGCGAAATAGTAATGTATAATGAAAGGAGCGAAGTATTAGAAGCGGAACTTGGAAGATAGAACTCTGACTAATGAACAATAAAGGTGGGTTTCCAGTTTTGATTGCACCGCCTTCATAGGGTGAGTGGTATTAAAGAATTTGGAGCGATTCCATTGACTGCCTGACACGTGGCCTCAAGCGGTCTGGAGAAACTTCTCTCATCGCACATTATCGTTCGTGCATCTAAGCCGAGCGATATTCGTCGGATCACACGGGGCAAGGCGACATGCTATTTTCTGTCGGATGAGAAGGGGAGATAAGCACTGGGACCCACTCCATCACATGAACCTGGAGAATTAAACAACGTGCACTTTGGTTGTGTAATGATCGTCGGATCATCGAATGGTATGTGAAAAAGTTTGCAGCCGTCGATTGAACGAGGATGTGGGCCCGACTATATGGGTGAGTGAAAGGGTTGGGGAAGATTGATTGAAGGAGTAATACATGTCAAAGTATATATATATATATATATTTATAACGTTATGATAAAGTCGAACCTCACATATGAATTATATTGTAAATGCAAAAGATAAACCCTAAGCATAGAAATTTTTTTTTGGGATGCAATTTTAAATGCACAAGAGAACGTTTAATGCGAGTTGATTATGCTGCGACCGAATATATCTATGTATTCAGATAATCATGTGAGAGCTCAATTTCATCCAGGATTTGGATAGTGAATTCGAAAATTCAGAAAGTAAAGTTAGCCTTCGATTAAGAATTGGAGAAATGAATTTGGCTATGGTGTTTCACCATAAGTTTAATTAGACAGCTTTTGTATGTAAAATGACTGCATCCATGAAATGGGCTTTTACCACAGATTTGAAATAGGCGCATACAGATGAGCTAAAAGCCAGGTTGATTGGGTTCTCTATATATGAGAGCATATTATATGTGTGAGTGCTGCAACTATGGGTTCATAATCAGTTATTAATAGTGGAGAGGTCTTCATGGTAAGGATTTGTAAGAAGATATTTCACGTAATTAATTTACCCCGTATCATAAAACAAGTATATATGCAACAGATACACAACTATAGTGAATTTGGAGAATATGGACCTGATAGAGGTAAACAAATATTGTAGAGTTGAAGAGATGTGCAGCCAAGGGATTCAAAAGTGCAGTGAACAGGTGGAATATGCAGATGACAATGAACAAAGAGGCAGGAAAGTTGCATGACTACTATAGAAAGGACAAAACTAGCAAGCCAAGAGCTGAGTGGAATTGAAATGTGTAACTGAAAATGTGAATATAAATGATGAAATTAATTTATTTACATTGTTGTGATGCAAAGGCAAGTGTCCAAAGGAAAAATAAAAATCCCATTGTAACATTGAAATTTGTACATATTGCTATATTTTTAATGAGTTGGACAAAGAAATGAGAAGGCAGAAGTCAAAAAGTCATGGTTGTTCACTCCAAATTCCTTGTGAAATACAAACAATCATGTGATGAACCCTAGATATAATATCAACCTGATATGCATAGAAGAAGTTAGAGAGAGTAAGGGTAGAGAATGAAAAATATAGAAGATTGAGGCAGAGAAGATAAGGAAGAGAGGAGCAGAAAGAGATGCTACAGAATAGAGCTGATATCTGAGGTAAATCAGCAAAAATTTCTTTTGATAAATTGAGGAAGTTGGAGCTTCCCTATCAAGTTGAAGCTTGATAGCTATCAGTTGTAGCTGACTGAGGTTGGAGCCTCCTGTAGGTTGGTGCCTGTAGAAAATTGAAGGGAGTTGGAGCTTCCTTGCAAGTTGTAGCTTGCAGAATTGAGGTTGGAGCCTCCTATAGGTTGGCGCTTGCAGAAAAACAGTGGTGAGAGGGATTTGGAGCTTGCTTTTGTATCAAAACAATAATAAAATGTGGGTTTCTCCCTTTATGGATTTCCACTTATATATGCTGTCTCTATCTGTGTTGCTTGTGTACTGAGATGATTTACCAAATCTGCTTAATGTTTGCTGCTCTCATAATAATTTTGATGTCACATTAATTTAATACTTGCTACAACATATTAAGAATGTTCATGTACTAAGGTTGATTATAAAATTAAGCTGTAAATAAGTTGATGAAAAATTTAAAATTCTCATGTATGTGTTAAACTAATTCACCCCCCCCCCTCAGTTTAACTAAGAATTCAACATTTTGTTGACTTTGGAGGCTTTTGGTAGGTTGGTAATTAATTCTGGGCTATTGCTGAGCATTGGAAAAGATATGAATTCACCATGTATTTCTTTAATTTTTTTCTTTTGAACATAACTCTTTCTATTCTAGAAAGATGATATATTGAAGGATTATGATAGAATTGCAAAGATTAATGTTTATTGTGAAAATTGGCTAAAGATTGTCTTTTATTCTCGATAGGAAACAAATGAAGTGGGAAACCACCATTTGAAAGGCAAAGCTAAAACAAGAGTAACTGATGTTCCTCCAACAAAGGGTCGTATCTAGACAGAAAGGATGAAATCAGAACGCACAGCTAAAGTAAGACAGGGAACAACACATCTATAGCCTAAGAAGACTAAGCATTAGCTAAAAGAAGAAAAGGGAGTGAATCCCTCAGGATCTTTCGATCTTGAGGGATAATTGTTCAAAGTCTATCGTTGTTTCTTGTATTGTCCGCCAAATTGTTATAAAAGGCAGTGCCTATAGAAATCAGGGGACAGAATGATTATTATTGAAACTCCTTTTGTAACTCTGTAATTTCTCACTGACTCTCGTGATCAGAGAGAGACTGTTGTAATGCTATTATTCCCGATTAATACATGATCTAGTTACCTTCCATTTCTTGATTCTGGAGTAACCCAACAGTGTTTCACTGGTGGCTAAGGGCCTGGCCCTGGTGGATCTATCTGCTGTTTGTATTATTATTTTCAATCATCGTTGTGTGATGGTTTGCATTTGTTTTCATCACAGCTTCCAAGTTTAATAGTTTACTGTTTAATTGATTCATAATATTGGTGTGTTATATTGGAGAATTGCGTTGTCGTTCCTTTTTAATTCAACAAGAATATTAATCTCTGTATAACCTATATTTTTATGCTTTAACAGAGCTAAGTTGTTCAACAATTGATTTTCTATCGCAGTCGTTGTTCCAATCCATTTGCTGTTCCATTCAGTTTACTGTTCAATAGGATTTGATGTTCAATAGAGTTTTGTTGTTCAATCCCATTAGATAGCAGTGTTGCTCAATTCCATTATTTAGAGTTTGTTGTTTCTTTATATTGTTGTTCAATTCCAGATTGTTGTTCATTTCAGTTAATTAGTTTACAGTCTATTTCATTCCTGCAAAGAATTGGTTTTTCTTTTGAGATCTTGCCTAGTTTACTTTCATCAGCAGCATTAGTGATTTAGTTCAATTTCTATTTTCATTTAATTTTTTTAATGCGAGATCATCAACTGTAAGGGACATCTATTTATTTCTACCTTCGTTCTCAGATTGATTATCTTGTTTATATTTAATTTCAATTACATCGGTTGTTAAAGGAAAGAGTTATCATTACTGCATCCTTGACTGATGATTGTAGAGTGAATGATTGGATTTATGAGTATTTAATTTCATGTCATTGTAGTTATATTTCATTTCCAAGCATCCGTTTACTCTTATGTTTACAACACTGTACTACATATTGCAAGGCATTACTCTTAGATTGAATTGCAGCCTTAGACAGAGTACACTCTTGAAATAAAAAATCGTACCTGGATTGATAATTAATGTAGGATAAATAGGCATTTAAAAGACACCTTTTATACCTCAACATTTTGGTGTCGTTGCCGAGGAGATTGTATGCCATTTAGAAAGAGTGATGTGTATTTGATTTTTTTCTGCTAGGGAAGAACTGGGTATTAAAAACGGAAGGTAAGAACCTGCGTACTGAGCAAGGAACATACTTGTTCATCGGCCCACTTCACAGCAGAATTGAGTAAAAATTTTTAGGTAGGAAGGAATGCTTGTGTTTTTTGAATGAATAGAAAACCTAAACAGAAAAAAATTCCTCCTAAACCCGAAAAACCTAAGGGACCGGTGACCCTTGGGCGAACAACTTTCATCGACGAAATTCTAAAGAAAGTTGAATCTCAGCCATTAGTAGGACCTAGAAAAGTTACTTCTATACAACCTACTAGTTCCCTTCATGCCACAGAATCACCATCTGTAGCCTTTGCTGAGGTACATAGCCAAACAGAAGGAATTAAGCAAGATTCCCAAGAAATTGAGAATTCTCGCCTAATTTCTCTACAAGAAGGGAACTCTAGTAATCTCCGCGAACGAGGAGGAGAAACAGGGGAAACAAAAGAACCAAAATATCCTCTTGAAGTAATCCAAACAATGAGTAGCCCAGATAAGGGAAGTGCTGTGAACATCATTCAAAACAAAGCTAAAGGACCTAAATCTCCTCAGATAGTAGGTCAGCAAGGAACACTCATTATTCTAGATCAAGGGAGTGTTGTCAAGGTCATTCCTATTCCTTCTAGTCAACCTAAGAATAATTCCCTAGAAATCCCAGAAGGATATTGGCACATATTTAATCAAATGGCCCAGAACCAGAACTAGAACCAGCAAACCCCTCAAACTTCCACACTGCAATATCCCATTGTGGACACTGCAGTTAATGTACCTATGAAGGCCATTCCCCTCCAACATATTCCTACATTTCATGGGTTAAAATCGGAAGACCCAGATGCATTTCTGTTTGAATTCGATGTATTATGCAGAGAGTATGACTATACCACCAACCCCCAAAAATTAAAATTATTTCCCTCCACATTAAAAGGAGCAGCTTTACGATGGTTTATGGGGTTCGGTGGAGGTGTTATAAATGATTGGGATCAAATGAAAGCTACGTTTATAAAGAAATATCGGGATTATTGTAGGTCTAGGGAATTAAAAGATGAAATATTTCAGATGACAGCAAAACCTAATGAAACACTTGAGGAATATGTAGAACGCTTTCAATACAACCTCCAAAGATCACCTTATGCATCTTTACCCTTACTCGATAATGTGTTAAAAACTACATTACTTAAAGGGATGAAGGAACAATGGGTTGAAACATTAAACATCATGGGCAAAGGTGATATATATTAGAAAATTTTTTCTGACATTATTGATTTATGTATCAGGAGTTCGAGAGGTAGCACAAGGCTAAAGTCAGCAGAATGGGATATGATCACAAGGGATAGTAAGACCTCTGGTCAAAGTATAACCTGCGCATAAATTTGCAATCTACTAGAATATTTTAAAACTGATATTCTAGGGACTCTGACAACGCAGTTCAAAATTATGCAAGCCAAAAAAAAGGAAGCTGAAGCAGAACAAAATCTGGAAATATTTTTCCCTAAATGCAGAAAGAAACACAACCATAAAGAGTTCATGTTGGATATAGTCAAATTCTATGCTATTTGCACAAAATATCACTCCACAGAAGGTTTCCCCTCACTCCCTGGATTGAAAGCAGTCTACAAGGAGGTGGAAGAAGAATCAGAATTGGTATGCCTACTCAATCAGCACCGAAAATGGCAGCCACGACAAACAGGTATGCCAATTGATCCATCCTCTTCTTTTCAGTCTCCTTAGTATAATGCTCAGCAATATAATGGAATGTGGAAAAATCAACCACCTTTCCCCAATTGGTCACAATAGCCATTTCCTACATCACCATGGAAAAATCAAACAAATCAAACCAATTGGCCAAACTTTCCTTACTGTCCACCATTTTGGAAAAATAATACTTATCCAACACAATGGTCCCCCTCCACCTCGCAGAGTTAGACGTGGCAGTCGAAATGGAAAAGACCGATAAATCAGCCAGCTGGAATGATCCCCCTCCCTCAACCTACACTCCCAGCACCTTATACATTGCCACAAAACCCCCAAACCAACTTGAGACTGCAACTCCCAGCCCAACCCAATCCAAACCCTAATAATAGGCCAGTTCAGTCTGTTCAAATAATGGAACCACCAGAACTAGAAATTGAATTAAGGGAGTGCAATGACCTTCAATTAAGATCTGGGCACATAATAGAAACAGAGGGAGAAAAAAATGTTCAAGTTGAAGACCCATTACCTGCAGAACAAACAATGCATAAGGAGAATGTGGTTAAACAAAAAAGTCAGGAATAAGAAACCACCTCTTATCCACCATTCCCAGAATGATTAAGCATACCTCGCCCAATAGAATATCCTGATTTTGATCTTCTGGGAGAACTAAAAAATTTGTGTATAAAAATCCCTCTCCTCCAAGCTATCCAAGACATCTCTATTTATGCAAAAACCATCAAAGAACTATGTATAAGGAAGCCCAAGAGGAGAGCAACAACTAACCCAACTGTCCAAGTAGTCGGCACTCTATCTGACTTATTATCAAGAATGGAAGCACCTATAAAGTATGAGGACCCAGGAAATCCTATAGTGAAAGTGAAAATCAATGGACAATCATTTCCAAATTCCCTAGTTGACTTGGGAGCTGCAATTAATATTCTAACAACCACCACTTGTCAAAAACTTGGCTTTACATCATTAGATCCAAAAAAAACCTTATTGGAATTGGCTGACAAATCGGTAGTCAAGACAGAAGGCACATTACATGATGTAATGGTATTTTTAGATTCCTGGGAGTACCTTGCTGACTTCCTGATCATCAACCCAAAAAATCGGCTAGATGGACACCCGTTGATCCTAGGTAGACCTTGGCTGGCAACTGTCGATGCTTACATTGGCTGCCGACAAGGCAGCATGACTATAACTAGAGGGAACTATGTCAAGAATTTAGCATTATATCCCCCAGCCTAGCCAAGCCTATCAATAATAAAAACAAGGAAACAACCTGTATCATACCTCATGGAAAAAATTAGATCACCATTAACCATAGAAGATGCCCTCGACTTTAAAGACCAAACAAAGGATGACATTATTAACAGTTTCATCAATAAACCAAAAATCAGATCCCATTTGCAATGTCACATGATTAAGGTAGCATTTGATAATCAAGAAGAAGAAGATCCCCTGAAAGACAGTCATGATCAATCAATACCCACCACTTCTATTTACAATAGCAAAATTATAGAAATTGAGCCAGGAAAAACCTTAAACATTAACAAAAACTTGATTTCTAAACAAGAAAAGAAGACGGTCCAACTATTAAAAAAATATAAGGGAGCTTTTGAATGGGATTATCCAGACATGAAGGGAATTGACCCCCAGTTATGTATGCACCACATTTATATAGGAAATGATGCTAGACCCATTCGCCAACCCCAACGAAGATTAAACCCTCATCTTAAAGATATTGTGAAAGATGAATTACAAAAATTGTTGGATGTCAACTTTATATACCCAATATCTGATAGTAAGTGGGTATCTCCATTAGTAGTGGTGCCAAAGAAGAACGGAAAGTGGAGGATATGTGTAGACTACAGAGAACTAAACAAAGCAACCCAGAAAGACCACTTTCCCCTTCCTTTCATCAACCAGGTATTAGACACATTAGCAGGAAATAAATTCTTTTCTTTCCTAGATGGCTTCAGTGGATACAATCAAATTCAGATTGCCCCTGAAGACCAAGACAAAACTACTTTTACCTATCCTTGGGGGACATTTTCTTATAGAGTTTTACCCTTTGGCCTATGCAATGCCCCTACTACATTTCAGAGGCCATTCTCATCATCTTTTTAGATTTAATAAATGAAGGGCTCGAAGTATATATGGATGATTTCACACCTTACGGAGATGATTTTGAGCCAGCATTAGAAACCTTGGAAAAGATGTTACAAAGATGTATTGACACTAGGCTCTGCTTAAGCCATGAAAAGTGTCACATGATGATGACTGAGGGACTCATCCTAGGTCATTATATCTCAGCAGCTGGAATACAGGTAGATCCAGCTAAAATTCAGATAATTTTGTTAATACCTACTCCTACCACACAAATAGAGGTACATAGCTTTCTCAGATTTTCTGGTTATTATAGAAGATTTATAGAGCATTATTCTCGAGTAGCTGCACCTTTATATGCATTAATAGGGAATGTTGATTTTATTTGGACAGATAAATGTGACCATGCTTTTGAGGATCTCAAAAAGCTTCTATCAACAGCCCCAGTGCTAAGGGGCCCAAATTGGGATTTTCCATTTCAAATTTCATCTGATGCCTCAGACACAGCTATTGGAGTAGTCCTTGGGCAGGAAGAAGATTAAAAACCATATGCAATTTATTATATTAGCAAAAATCTATCTTGTGCTAAATTAAACTATACTGTGACTGAGAAATAATTTTTAGTCGTAATACATGCTATAAATAAATTTATACATTATATAATTGGGTATCTTGTAGTTTTATACACAGATCACTCTGCCATAATTTTTTTAGCAAATAAACATGTTAAAAATGGTAAAGTAACAAGATGGTTGATTCTATTGTAGGAGTTCAATGTCATAATAAAGGATCGACCTGGAAAAGAGAACCCTGTAGCTGATTTTCTGTCACGGATGCCAAAACCAACAGATGCAGCAGCAGTCGAGGATCACTTCCTAGATGAAAATTTGTTCACTGTTACTACTAGAACCCCATGGTATGCTAATATTGCAAATTATTTAGCAATAGTTAAATTACCTAAGCATCTAACACCCAATGAACAAAAACAGATAGTACAACATAGTACCCGATTCTCTTGGATTGGGGGCTACCTGTTTCATATAGGAGCGGATATGCATATCAGGAGATGAGTCTGAGAGGAAGAAATACTTGATATTATGAAAGCATGCCACGACGGGCCCTGTGGCGGAAATTTTGCAGATCGCACGACTAGTCACAAAGTTTTACAAACAGGCTATTACTGGCCTACAAATTTTAAAGATGCTAAAAAGTTTGTACAGGCTTGTGATAGTTGCCAAAGGGTAGGTTTCCCTGGACAGTCCCACAAAATGCCTTTGAATCCACAGTTAGTAATCAAGCCATTCGAATGTTGGGTGGTCGATTTTGTTGGTCCTATCAACCCACCATCAAATCATAAAACATAAATACTAGTTGCAATAGAGTATGTTACTAAATGGGTTGAGGCAGAAGCACTTTCAAGAGCTACAGAGGAATCTGTAATACAGTTCCTTTTCCACATATTTGTGCAATATGGCCTCCCAAGGGACATAATTACATATGGAGGACCACAATTTGTACGTAACAAAATCTCTGCAACATTAGAAAATGACCATATTCAGCACAAAATCACAACCCCATACCACCCACAGGCAAATGGCCAGGTAGAGAGCATGAATAAAGTGATAGAATCTATACCTACAAAAATAGTTGCATCACATAGACATGATTGGGCTTATATGTTGCCGGGAGCCTTGTGGGCATGGAAAATTTTAGGGGCTAATATTCGTAGGTGGGCTAATTTTCCATGATTTTTCCAAAAAAAAGATTCGCCAATTTCCATTTTTTTGTAAACTTGCTTCGCCCAAATTTTACAATATAAAATTATTTAAACTTTAAAATAGCCAAAATTATATAGAGAGTATATATAAAATCATTATAAATTTGTATAATTTTGCAAACATATCAATAAAATTTTATACTTCACATATTAGGGACTAGTGAAATTCATCAACATTTTAAACTTCAAGATAATTTTCCATCCATAAAATTATCCTTGCTTGTGGGCGTACCGAACAACATGGAGGAATACCATTGGGTATTCACCATATCAATTGGTATTTGTAAAAGAACCCATATTTCCAATAGAATTTGAAATTCAAATATTAAGAACAACCCAGTAGGTGGGTTTAGACTTAAATGAAGCCCAGGTCAGAAGATTACAACAAATCAATGAGTTAGATGAAATTAGGCTCTCAGCTCTTCAACACACTGCATTAATTCAACAGCAGAAAGCAAAATGAAACGACACCCTCATTAAACAGAAAATATTCCACGAAGGATATTGGACACTCCTATATGACTCTAGGTTTCAGGATTTGCCAGGGAAGCTCCAGACACAATGGCTTGGACCCTATGAGATACAAAAAGTGCATGACAATGGCACCATCACATTAACTACCATTGATGGATCTGGACACTCTTTCAAAGTAAATGGTCATCGAGTACGACTTTACCATAAACCGCTTAATCGGGAATCCTTTTACCAGCAATTACCGGAAGATTCTACCATGCAGATTCTTGCTGAGCGAGATAACTCCTCCTCAGTAACCATTCATTGAAATATTCTTTTATTTTGAAAACTGTACATAAGCTTTTCTTTCTACTTTGCTTGTTTTTTTTGTATAGATTTTATTTCTCAAGCCGTTCCTTTTAAGGAACAACTTCTGTTTCTTTTAAGGAACAACAGTAGTTCCTCTCAAGAAACAACGTGTTTGTATGTTTCTATTTGTTGTTCCTTTCCGAAGGAACAACAGTCTTTGTCATGTGTATTTTTTGTTCCTTTAAAAAGGAACAACAATTTTTTCCGTGTGTATTTTTTGTCCTTTAAAAAGGAACAACAGTTTTTGGCGTGTGTATATGTTGTTCCTTTCCAAAGGAAAAACAGTTTTTGCCGTGTATTTTTGCTGTTCCTTTAAAAAGGAACAAAGGTTTTTGCCAAGTGTTTTTTTTTTCCTTTCCAAAGGAACAATAGTTTTTGCCACATGTTTTTGTTGTTCCTTTCCAAAGGAACAACCGTTTTTGCTGTTCCTTCCCGAAGGAACAACAATTTTTCCGCCTATTTTTTTGTTGTTCCTTTCGAAAGGAACAACATTTTTCTCGCCTGTTTTTGCTGTTCCTTTCCAAAGGAACAACACTTTTCACAGATTGTTTTTGCTATTTCTTTTAAGGAACAACAACTGTTCAATCTAAGGAACAACACTTTTTTAGTGCATTTTTCTTGTTTTAAAACAACATTTTGAGGATTTTTGTGAATTCTTCATGATGTTTTTAAAAGGAAAAAATAAAACTTATATAAGAACACACAAATTAGAGGTTACTGGAATCAGAAAATCAAGAGAAATTTTCATTTTTAAGAAATTGTTTTGTAGTGATAAGAAAAAAGGAAAGGACACAACCATCTATATCACTTTTCTGTCTTTATGTCCACTAAAATTAATATGATCGGTTACCTTTATCATGTTGATTCCTCCCTAAATCTTCATAACTCTTTTTTATTTTTATTTATTGAATAAGAATAAGGGCATAGTTTCTTTATTGATATGTTCAGACTTCTTCCACCATCCCTACTCTTAAGGAATGTTGAGCCATCCTCTATATATAAGTAGGGAAGTGCTATAAGAAAAGAAAGAAAAGAAAAATCTCTATATATGATTACTAACAATACTATTATATGGTAGATGGAGGATAGGGGGTCTCATCAAGATCTAGCCTACCATGATCATAAGGAAGAAGTGAAGTGGAATTCCCACTATGGCCACCACACCAAGGATATGATCCAATGGACAACTCAGAAAAAAAAAAAAAAAAAAAGTCCTTGGAACAGGAGGTCTCATCACGAGCCGGCTTGTCCACCTTTCACTCCTTCCTGGTGAATGGCATTGTGATTCATCTGGTTCCCAAGCTAGCACAGTGGTCTCCATCATGACATCACATAACACTTCCCTAGGCATAAATAAAGGATAATGGTTCCTGTTAGGGTCCCGTGATTTGGTTGATTGGCGAGCCAAATGACGATGTAACATCAAACCAGGCTTTGGAGCCCAAGGAACTAGCCTTCCTGGACTCAGAGAGGGCTCTCTCTATTAGATGTAAAAGATATCGGTGTTTCTCTTATGGTGTTCTGATATTAGGCTAGTTATGAAGTAAGTTTTTGGATTTTTGGTTTTTAAGTTTGTGAGGGATAAAACTGATCAAAGATATAAAAATGGATAACAAGAAGTCAGATCAATTGGGCTATGGGGTCAAACAGGTCAAGGAAGCTATGAGATGATGATGCAAGGTTGCTGTAGGGCCGATTTGATTCACGGTAGAAGGGATCTTTGGGCAAAATGGATTAAATGGACAACAAGTTTGTGAAAGACAAGGGATTTCAAGTGTAACTAGTTGATAGCAGACATAAACATTTTATAGCAAGCCATTAATCATGTTAAATGTAACTATGAGCTAATTAATACATAGAAATCAAACATTCCAGCCATACATAAAGGTATAAGACCCTCTAACTTCGGGAAATGGCTATCAGACTTTGGGGAAAACACATAAGACAAAATAACAACTCATAAACTACGCCGAAACGCCTAAACACAGTCTCTAAGTCATTGGGAACTTTAACAAACAAGCTTTCATAGTTTTAGGCAAAGGGATAGATCGAGACTAGGCCTCCTTGGTTCAACAAGATGATCAACTAATCAGTCAAAGAGAAATTTTTATGGACAGAACTATGGACAACTTATAGGTAGGCAGGGCACACCATACATCCTACTCAACATGCATAGAACTTGTAAATAAAACTAGCAAACAATATCCTTAAGTTACTAAAGAGCAGTTAAGAATTCTTTAGTATAACTAAGGAAGAAGAAAACATAAAGCTATGAAGATTCAGGAATTTTGAGGTGCCTCCATGGGCATATCTCAAAATTAATCTCTACTGATCTATAGCAGCAAGAAGCATGTATAATGAATGAAAACTAGAAGACAACAACAAAGCAAGAAAACACTATACCATTCTACCATGTCATGGAATCCATCACCAATCCTTCATCATTCATCAAAAGCATCCAAGAGGCAGTCCAAAATCATAACACAAGTATGTTCTTCAAAGCTCATATGACCAATATATTGATTCTTCTCTCAAGTTCAGCCTCTGTTTTACAATGAAACCCATGGAATAAATAGGTTTGAGGGAGGAAAACCTCATGGAGCAACTAGCTATCCCATTGGCCAAGTCAAAATATCTAAACTTGTCCTTGAGGCTTTGCAAAGCCCAAGGCACAAAATATCCCATAAAATATCTAAAAAACTGCTAAAAAAGGAAATTATATTGACTTTACATCATTTCCCAAGGATAAAAATAGCTTAACGCACATTTGGGAAAAGCAGATTTTTGAGGTTCAAAAATTACAAAAATACTTCATATTTATGCCTGAAAAAGGTCCCCTGACTTGCTGGATGCATTTGGCAGCCTTCCCGATGTCGAAATGGGGCTCATGAGGGATTTCTAGAAATATCCCTGTGTCTACTTTCCGGCGCAACTGAAACCATCTCAATCCGAGGCCTGGAAGTCATCCAAAACTGTACCTGTGTGTAAAAAGCCAGGAAATAGCAGACTGCTGATATGGCAGGCAGAATGTGCAAAAAGAGGGTGTTTTTCGCCAATTTGAGGGGGCGAATGATCTCCAAATGCCCTGAAAATCGCTGGAGACCTGCTCATAGAATTATGGCATCTATCGGTGTCATCCTCCTCCCTTGACAATTACTCAAACTGAAATGGCGAAATTATGAGTTTTCGACCAAAAACCCAAAAAATGCCAAAAAACAAAAAGTTGTCGAAAAAGGCCCTAATTTGGCATGCATGACCCTCAAGGGTCCATAGCAACATGCTCCAAAGCTGAGGCCAAAATATCAAGGGCTGATATGCTTTTCCCTTCCTTCCGTGCTAGGCGCTTCCCCTTTACCTTCTTCAGCTTCTCTTGTGCTGCCTTTAGTTTGCGCCGGGCAAACTAATTCAGCTTTTGGAAGTGGTGTGTCCTCTTCCTCTGCAGCTCAAGATCCCTGTTCGCCCTCTCAAGCTTCATTTCCAAATGCTGGTTAGCTCTCTCAAGCCATGCTTCTTTGTTTTCCTCAATTTCCTGCTCAAGGAGGGCAGTGAGAGGAAAGGCTTCGAAATGAGCTTGTTCTTCTGCTCTCTGCTTTTCCAAGGATTTTCTAAGCCCGATGGTCCTAGGTCTCTTCCGCCTAGGCTGGTCTTCCTCCTCTTCATCATCAAACTCACCAATGAGTTCCTCAATTCTTGCTTGTGCCTTTTCCGCCTCTTTCTTATACTTAATTGCCCTTGCCTCATGAATAGCTGCATGAAACTTCATCTGTTTGTTTTCAACCTCCAAGAAGTGGTTGAAATTCCTCGCCCTTTGAAGATCTTCCTGTAATACCTCAATTTGCCCCTCTTTGTGAATGAGGAGGTTTTCAAGGATGCGGGCCTCATTATCACTATCATCGCTTGGGATAGGGATGACAACTAATTTACCTCCATGCTTGGCACTTTCTCCAACTATGCTTTTGCCTTTGAAAGCCAATCTGGCGCTTTTCCTCCTTGGCATACTAGAAGGTGTCTTTTTGGGCAATTTCCTCTTGCTAGGAACAATCTTTGTCACTGTTAAGGTGGCAGCTTTAGCTTGTTGTTCTTCCTCAATATCTTGTCCAGTTTGTGGCTCAAAAGGTGTTTCAATTTCCTGCCCAACTTGCTGCTCCTCAACTGCTGTCTGCTGCTGTCCCTCATCCTGTATCTGCTGCCGTCCCTCAATGTCCAACTGTTGCTGTCCCTCAACATCCAACTGCTGCCGTCCCTCAATGTCCAACTGTTGCTGTCCCTCAACATCCAACTGCTGCTTTTCACTGCCTTCTCCTTCTCCCTGTTGTTCACTGCCCTCTCCTTCTCCCTGTTGACTTGGCTGCCCAGTAGTCATTCTGAGTCTTCTAGGTGTAGACCTACTAGACAAAGGCACTGGGCGATGGACAGGCTGAGTAGGAGACACATGAACAGGAGGGACAGTGGCAAAATCTGAATGGCTGATGAATAAATCCCATGAAACCCCTTTCTTCTCTAGCTGGTGTAAGAAGATAATCTTGATCAAGGAATGATGAAAGAGAGAAGGGATTTGCTGAGGTTGAGCCTTCTTTTGAACAGTAGATGCCATTTTCTCTATGCTCTTGGACAAAAAGTAAGGAAGGTTTAGTTGCCTGCTTCTGGTAAAATGCATCAACAAGCGGACATGGTAGGCATAAATTCGATTAAACCTCCCTTCACAAGTGAAATATCTCATTATGGATTTCATCAGTGGAGCATAGCTGTCAAGAAGATAGGAAAAAGGGAAAATAGCAGTGATAGTTTCCCTATGTTCAGGCTTGATGAAAGGTTTATAATCCTCTAAGTCAAGATGAGCTTGTTTAAACCACTTTTCGCCATGATACGGAATCTTGGTAGCCTTGGACACATACCTTGGAGAAATTTTGAAATCAAGACCCGCCAATTGGAAGTGTTTTTCTTTGAATCTCAAAGCGCACAAGTGTGTTAATGGCAAAAAACTCTTGACTTCTTCTATCTTCTGGCAGAAATCAAGACAGCCTACTTCATGGAAATTGAAAAGCACAGATGGGTGAGCATTGATTTCTTCTGTGGAGATAGGCTCATATCTCTTATGTGGACCGCTCCTGTGGTCTTGCTTTGGAGGCATTCTGACCTGAAAAATCTTTGAAAGAGGCAAACTGCCTTCACTGTATGTAAAAATGCCCTTCTGGATTGAAACTGTGTCAATATGCTGCTTGGACAGAGAAAAAACGTGAGGTGGAGGGTTTGCAACAAGTGTCTTTGAAATCACAACCTCTGCTCTCCTTAAAAGCAGCCTTTCACCTTTGACTGTACCCTAGCCAGGCAAAATTCTTCAATAGGACACCATCAGTAAAGATGAGACAAATTGCTGTGTAGATTTCCTGTGCACAGTATTGAAAAATCACCTTTCCTGTGGATTTGTTAGAGGTCAATCAACACACCAGTATTTGGTCTTCAAGACAAATATTAATTATAAAAACCCTGCTCTTCAGAAATGGTCTTCCACCTTGAAAATACCTCTGTCAACAGATTTCCCTAAATGATATAATATAGTGAAAAGAAGGGCAAATTATATGAGGCATGCTGTATATAATGTCAAAGTTTCCCTGCTTGGTGATCCTTGAAAGTTAATCAACACATCTTGTGTCTTGGATCAACATTGTATTTTCCAATCATTCCAAATCTGCCTTGACTAAGTATGCCAACAGTCAATCAATCTTGCATGTGTGAAAACAATTCTTTATGCAAATTAAAAAGTCACTTGGCCTAATCCTGAGCCAAGATGACAGATCCTTTCAAAAACCACAGAGCTTTTGGGCAGAGGCTTATGTGAGTTTTCTTTTTCAAAACAGTCAAGGGCCCCTTATACATGTAACCCTAGCTTTTGGAGGAGAAAACCTTTGTTCCACCTGACAGACCTAAGCCCTGTCTCTATGACAAAATCCTCCTCTGCAGCTTTAACCTATAAGTTTCTGCTTGACCAATAATCTCTTCTCCCACTAAACTTCACTGTTCTCTGTGTATGTAATTTCACTTAAACAAAAACATGCTCATTTTAAAGTTAACCTTATTGTGAACATACAGTCAAACTCATATTTCAAAGCGGAGGTAACAGGGTTTTAAAAGCTTCAAAGCTTGAGCAAAGGCTGCAAGGGTTTCCCTTTTTCAAAATGATCAAGGCCTTTTCAAAATGGAATATCAGTCATCTGTGGAAGAAAGCTTTTTATGACTTCTGAAAATCCACTTGGCAGTGAGTTGTTAAAGAGCAGAAAAATAGTCACAGAAAATACAGTTGAACAGATGTCTGGTGTTACTACAGCTTTACATTTCAAAACCTCACACAGCAAAAACACGGTTCTTCCTTTTATTTTAGCTATGGTGACAAGGTTTTGAAAGTTTTTGTATGCTGGGGTGTGAAAGATTTGTAGTGGTTTCAATAGTGAACAAGCGTTCCTTGAATCAAAACATCACACCTCTCTGGTGTTTATCTCTAACTTTTACATCACATTTAAACCTGGCTTCTATAAACTTGACAGTGGCTCTTTAAACCTTGGTAGCACTTTGTATTTTTGGAACCGGGTGAAAAACATATAGCATACCTTTAACTTTGATGAACACCCATTGTGAAAGGCTGAAGTAACACCGAAAACCTTTAAACCTGCGCGACACCCTTTGAAGATAGAACGTCGCGCAAGAGAAACCGCCCGGGTGGCCTGTCGGGTCGGGCTGTCGGGCGTGTACAGGCGCGTCGCGCCACTGTACAGGCGCGTCGCGCGTACACGGGGTGCCTTTGTAAATTCGCCCCCAGGCACGTCGCGCGAAATGGCAGGCGCGTCGCTCGGCCAATGAACAGTGCAGATTACTTCAATTTCACCTGGAACCTCCCTTGTTTGATGCCGAGGGCAATAATAAAAGAAAACTTTGTTTGATTTGAAAGTGGGAATGCGCCTTTCCCATCTTACTCCCTCTATATATCAAACTCCCAAAACTGACATCTATCAAACCACTTCTTTGTCCATTTATAGCATTGTATACCTATTCATCATGCATTCTATAGCTCAACTTTGTCCACTGTTTTACCTTCTTAGTGATAATCTAAAGAAAATCAATCAGAATGTGCCAAAGAGCATTTTGACAAACCTTGGCGACTGTTTTGTCAATTAACAGGAAATGGCCTGTGTTCTTCCAATTTGTTTGATAATTGCTGCTTCCAGGTGATTTATAAGCTTCTCCCTGGACTGTAAGCGCCCTCTTTTGGTTGCATGCTTTCACACTGTACTTCTCTGTTTCCTCAACAAGAGTTTTCTTAGACTTCGGGGCAGGTGACAGTGGGGTGCTGTTTAACCCTTTCCTTTAAAGAAACTGCTCCTTTTTGGTATCAATGCATGCATATTCATATTGTTTCCTTTCCACTATAGGTACATTTTGACAGACATTTCATTTGAATAGGAAAACCAATACTTTTGTATCATAAACACTATTATTTACCTGGTGTAAATACCTTTTAGCTTTCTTCCTTTGTCTCTTTCCACTGTCTCTTAGATCAATCAGTCTTTAACAACATCCAAGGCTTTGGCCATCTGCTCATAAAAGGAGGAGGCCCTTCACTTGGCAAAGTATATGAGGATTATGTGATAAGGTTGCATGACAAGGGTTTGTTTGATTATGATGGTAAGAAATCAACTTAAAAAAAAACATCAAGACTGGCAACTCTGCTTGCAATCATCACTATGCTTCAGAAAAACCCTAGCCAAAGTGTCACTGTCTTCCTGTACTGCTCTGAGGGTGACTGAAATGTCATCCTTTGTTTTTGGTCATCTCATGACAAATTATTTGAAGGATAGTCTCTGTGACTATGGAGGTCAGTGTCCTTTGAAAAACAAAGAGCTTTCTTTCTGCCTGTGTAATGGCATGTTTTGTCAGCACCTCTTCAATTTGATCTTGTGGACAAGCAGGCTGCTTAAGATTGGAATGTTTACTGATGACATGCTTTTCTAAAGTTCAACAATTCACATGATTTGAAAGCTTCAAATGACCTCCTTTATTATACCAGACTCTTTTTTCCTTTGAGCTAGCATATTTCAAACTCTATCCCTGTTATGATCATTACTCTCATTCATAAAACCTGGAGATAGTGTTTCACTTGTTCAGTAAAGGCAAACCTGGACTTCTGCAACCTTTAAAGTCAATACTGGCCAGCGCCTTCTGCTTGTAAATGAAGGAGGCGCCCTAACCCTCTGCTTGTAAATGAAGGAGGTTCTGGGCCATGACAATTTACCAGTTTGCTGAGACAGTGGTGTCCCTTTCTTACTGTGATTTTCATGCTGGAAAGAGCTGTAAAGTCTGGATGAGTAGCTTTCTGTTTTGCAGACATATCTCAGGCTCAAGTTACATTTAGAAGCAACTGTTCCTCTAACTGTAAATTCAAGCATTTACTCCATGAGATGAAATTATATTTCCTGCCTTTGTAGAAACCATAGAACACTATGAAAAACCTAATAGTCAGCTTGAGATTGGGGTTTATGCAGTGCTGAGATCTAGGGGGTGTGAGTGGCGCGACTTAGGGCTGCTTGTCAAATTAATTTGCAAGTAGGAGGTCAGTCATGGTAGGTCTGTTGCAGATGGAGGCTTTTTGGCTTTTTGATGATTGCCAAGGGTAAAATGCCTTAAAGCGCCACTTCCTAACATAGGGGAGACTTTTAAAATAGATTTGGATTTGCCTTTTAAAGCTGATGGGCAGACCAATAAGGCTGAAGCTGAATAGGATAGTGACAATGAGGTTTTGATTTCGACAGGGGTGAACTGAAAAGTGGAAGGGAAAAAAAAAGTTTTAGGAGGGTTTTCTAGATGACATATTGACATAAGGAAATCAGTTTCTAGAAAACTCAGCTGTAGATATAGTCATCACTAACATGTAAAAAATACTGATGGCTAACAGTGGCTCCATTTGGGGAGGGCAGCTCCTCGTCAGGAGGTGTCCAGAATTCAGATTTTTGGCTTATGAAGACCAGTGCCTTATCAATTGGCGCAAAATTTACCCTTTTCTTGATGTTATTTCTGAAAAGTGACAGCATGGTTAACATCAATGATACTTCTACCTACCCCACTATCTTTCCTAACATTTTTTCTTCTCTTTGGCGCATTTGAACTAGCAGCCTTTTGACAATGCATATTTTTCTTTTTGTGAAATGAACCTATCTATTTCTACTCTTATATCTGCCGGGAGTTCAGATTAAACTGATGAACTCCTTCATTTCTCTACCTAAAACTAGATCGACTGTCAAGATTAAGCGGTTTGACAGGATTTTATTCTCTAGTCTAAAACATGAAATTCAAAAATGATCAAATCAGGATTAGGCAGTCTGATTTGTCATGCATTTGCGGCATAAAAGACAAGCTGCACACAAATGTTATTCTGCAACAAAAGGAAACTAGACAAGCGGGGCTAAGATGTACAATGTGTTTTTCATCCTTCGCTTCTCTCTTTGGTTCTGTTTTAGGCATGTGGAACGAGAATCTCTCCCTAATCTAAGCTCTGTGATAAGTCAATCTTACACAATGTTGACTATCTTGGCACTCACTAACTTATCAGCAAATAAATTTAAACATGCTCAGCTATGATTAGGCTAGATAGCTGAACAAGACATTGAAAGCACTAGTAGCGGCATTTAGACTTGCTCGCTTTCTGAAAGACTATTTTTTGGAACATGGGGCTTTGTTCTATCTTCACTTGCCCTCTTTTCTGCTTTTTACTGTTTTTGGATTTTCTATTTTTTCAATATTTCAAACAATGGTATGTACAATGACTGAAAGTGTTTCAAACTCAAAAATCTTGGAAATGACGGAATTTAAGCATCTTATCCTCTTAAGGATCTCCTCTCACCCTTGGCCCACTTAACTCCTGAAAAGAAAAATTTGGGAAATTCTCTCTCTCTAACATAACATAGGGATTCATGCAAGAATCTCTAAACAGCCCGGTATCCTCCCTTTGTACCTCTCTGAATATCTGATTTCCACTCCTTTCCCTACTGTATGCTTTCTTCAGGTAATGTATGTACTCTTGGTCATTCTTGAAATAGATAATGACATCATCAAGGTATGCAAAAATACAGAAATTTAAAACTGGGAACATGGCCTTCATGAACAGATTTCTGATATTGGGTGGTTTTGCAATTTTGAACTTGAAATCAAATCTACCTCTCGCAAACTGGAAAAAATCTTTAAGCTGTCTACTTTGCAAAGGAATCTTATGACCATGACCTGAAACATCATCTTGCAAGAATACAGGATTAAAAGCACTTTTTATTGGTGAATCATGGTCTTGGGTAGAAAAAACATGAATTTTGTTATATGGGGGTGCAGTATTATTTCTAAAATCAAAGCAGATTCTATGGCCACCAGTTTTATCATTGATCATTTCAGTTTGTTTCAGATTGTTGTGTTTTCTCTTGTCAAAGCTGTTCTTTGAGGGGAAGGTATTGGCATAGTAGTTTCCCTTGCTTTTTCTGTAGAAACTGGTATTCTGCATGAGATTTCTGATTTTAGCATTTCTAAGTTCTTCATGAAAAGGCAGAATATGAGCCAATTTCAGTAGTTCAGGTAAGCTGGGATTGTAATAGTCATCCTGGCTCATGATAAGTTTATCTGACATTTTCTCAAGATTTTGAGCTGCTGAGGTTATAGTCAAAGTTTTATTTGCAGTAGGAGGATCACATGATGGTAAATCTTTGAGATATGGTAGAAACATTAAACTCCCTTGCTCTCAGGTTCCAAACAGGTTTATGATGTGTAGGTCTTCTAAAGCTTTTACCCAGAAGAAATTTCCACAAGTTACTGCTGGTGTTTGACTAAAGCTAGAGCAATTTGTTTGATAGTACATGAGGGTTTGCGCTTCTTTCTCTAATCCTACTTTGGAAAGGGGAAACTTACTTTCCTCAAGACACAGTTGTTCATGATCATGGTAGTTTTGAGTGTCTAGTTCATCATAAGGCACCAGAGACAACTGATGTGATGGATCTAAGTCTACATCAGTTTCTTCTGACTCTTCCTCCATGTTTACATCAATATGCATAATGAAAGAGTTTAGGTCGGAACGCAAAGAACACATTGGAATGTTATCTGGTCTATCTTGACTGCTAATCATGTATTTCATGTGTGATTCGCGGTAGAGTATCCTGGTCTGACCAAACACAGGAATGGTGGCATATGACATGTCCAGTTGGATATTCCCTTGGATTTTGGCTCCCCAAGATCTGGATAGAAGCATCCCGTACTTGGGAGGAATGTCTGCCACTACTATATCCATGATTAGATGTTTTGCAGGTATTTGGGCTAGACTAAAACAAAGGTCTTTGATCAAACCCAGGCATTGGACTCTACTTGAATCAAATGAATACAAGTCCTTGTATGGTCTTGTGATTTCCAAGCCTAATCTTTCCATTACTACCTTTGGCATAAGATTATGCGAGGCGCCGGAGTCTAGCATGGCATTGTGGAGGATTTGGTCGTGGATGTTTAGGCTAATGTAAAATGGAAGAGTAGCTCCCTCTTGGAATTTTCCCTCTACCTTTGGACCAAACAATACTTCAGGAATGTCATCAGTGAGATTAACAGTGTTCGCATCATTCCCTAGATTTAAGACTTTTAGTACTTGGGATTTATAAGAGTTTTGGGCAATGAGTTCAATAAGAGGCATGGTGATTTTGATCTTAGCGATTTCGCCTTCAAAGCTAAAAGGCACTTGAAGTTTAGATATGTTTGTTTCAGCTTTTTCAGCTACGACTTTGTCTATGTTCTGAGTTTGTTGACCTTGTTTAGGGATTTTTTTTGCTATAGTTGTTTCGGTGACCTTTGTAGAAGTACCAGAAGTATCTGAGAGAGGACTAGTTTGGGTAACTTTAGCTTGGCTTTGATCAGTCTTCTCAACTTTGATTTTGTCATTGCCTACTGCTTTCTTGAGGATGGTATTAGGGACTTTAGCAGTATCTGAGTTACCTTTCTTGACATTATCTTGGTTTCTTTTACTTCTAAGGTCATATTGCCTGTGAGCTTCTATAATGGCATTCTGAAAATCTATGGCAGGGACGTCAAGATCTTCATAGTTGGTCTCATCTTGATCAGGCGAAAAGAAGGCTTGTTCTTCTTCTGTGAGGTACACCTCACTCTCACTATCAGATCCTATGAGGTTTAGATGAATTTCATCAAGAGGTTCTTTATCCCTATCATCCTCTTCCACATAGTTTTCATTGAATGGTGGCCTAATCTGTTGGTCATTTTCCCTTGGTCTGTTTTGGGGTTGTTCCCTCCTAAAGTTTTGGTTTCGGTTTCTGATTGGAGGGTTTGGCTGGTTGTCCCTAACAGGAGCTTTTTCATTTATCTTTTCCCACATTTTGGCCATGGATTTGACTAGGTCATCTATTCTAGGATCTAGGGAAGGTGATGAAGTGGAGACCTCGTCTCTATATGTGACCTTCCTTTCCGATCTAGTCCTAGCCCTCTTTTCTGCTAAGTTAGCATCTGCTTTTATGGCTATTTGTTGCATTTCCTCTAAGGTAGGGGGATCCTTGTCTCTCAGATGATATGTCATGTCCGGATCGAAACCCTCGGGGAATTTTGCCAAGGCTAGACCAAGTGGGGGTTTGAAGTGAGGTGTGAGGGAGTTATACACACTGTTGAACCTAGTGTAGTAAGCTTGGACACTTTCCCCATTTTCCCGCTTTAGGTTGTTATATTCTGAAAGGATTTGAATGGGGTTTCTTCGAATTTCCCACCTATTTCTGAAGACTTGATGGAGTTCTTGGATATCATGGATACTGTTTGGAGTTAAGCTTTTGAACCATGCTTTGGGTTCACCACCAAGACTTTGGGCAAATATTCTCATTCTGACAGTCTCGTCTTGTACCTCTAGGTATTCATAAGCATCAGTCATTCTACTTATATGCTGTTGAGGTGTGGTGGTGTCTTCTCCAGTAAAGTGTGGGATTTTGTCTTGATATTTGTTTGGGAGAGGAGCCAAAGGTGGTGGCAACACCAAAGGTGCGTACCAGGCTGCCATGACTGGAGCTAATGGATGATGTACAAGATGAGGACTAGTAGGCTGAAATGAAGTGGTTTGAACAGTGGCGGTTTGACCAGGTGTGGCGGATGAACTTGGACTAGTGATCTGGTTTTGAGCAGATCTGGGATGATAAGAGCCAAACTGATAGAGAAGCTGGAAATCAGGAGGGGTAGTAGGTGAAGCTTCTCTAATAGGACTCTGTGGTGGGTTTAGGGGTTCAAGATCGTCGAAGTTTATCTTACTATATGATTTGCTTCTGGGAAGAGTTTGTGATGACTCTAGTTCCAAAGGTGAATCTAGCAGGATAGTGCGATGTTTAGGTACAGATCTTGTTCTACGGATGGATCTACAGTGAATGGAAGTAGGTGGTTTGGAAGCTGACACAGGGAGCTCCTTACGGGTCATCATGTCTGAGATTTGGATAGATGAGCCAGTGAAACAGATTCTTACGTGACTGATTTGAATCGAGGAAGTTTTAGAGAGAATGGTATTGGTGAATGTTGGATAGTGGTTTCTAAACTTTACTAAGGGTGAAGGATGGTCAAAAAGTAGGGATGGATTGGTGGGTCGCCGGTGAAAATGGATTATTTTACAATGTGAGAATAGGGTCTACACCACTGTGCTAATGAATGTTTTGGATTTCGGGACTAGCCCCCATGTGTTTCCATTATCTAAACTTGTTTTCTTGCATTTCAGTGAGAACAAAAAGAGTTTACTTTAAATGGATCTATGGGCTGCTTGCTTGTTTAAGTATCTAAAGGACCACAAAAGTCTATAAGAGTTTGCTGGACTATTATGTACTCAGTGTCCCACCATCTCCCGCTATGCTAGTGAGTGATGGGGTAGGTCTATCGAATAGTAGCCTAGAGCTTTGAAAAATAGTAAGGCTTACTAGAGGTTAGTGGAGTCGCCAGGTGGAATGTCTATTGTTTTGAGGTATATGTGTATGGTCCACCACCAATACTGTCAAAAGCCAATCTAAGGGAGTGTTTTTTGGGGTTTCTCTGAGTTTTATGTGCCTAAAAGGTTTGGAAGAGCTTTCTATAACTGACTCATCATTTTGCTAGGATGTTGAGACAACGAGATTCTACTCTTCTAAGTTTGACAGGATTGAGAGTTCTAAGGGATACCTAGGATGCTTTTGACAATATATTGCTGTGATCGCCATTATGTTAGGGTCCGTGATTTGGGATTAGAAGCCAAATGTGTCTGCCGTTTTCCAGAGCACTGGAATTTGAGGACCTAGCCTTCTGGTTCAGTAGGGCTCTCTCTATTAGATGCAAAGATGTGAATTGTTTCTCTTACTTGTTTAAATGTGGAAGCTGCTAGTTATGAAATGATTTTTTAATTTTTGGTTTTAGTTTGTGAGGTAAGGCGATCAAAGATAAAAATGATGTAGAAAGTGATCAGAATCAATTGGGCTGCTCGGTCAAAAGCAGGGTCAAGGGGCTTCTTTGAGATGATGATGCAAGTTCTATGTGGAAAAATTTGGTTAAGGTGAAAGGGATCGCCTTCACTGGATTAATGGATATAGTTTGTGAAAGACAAGGGATTTCAAGTGTAACTAGTTAATAGCAGACATAAACATGTAATAGCAAGCCATTAATCATGCTAAATATAACTATAAGCTAATTAATACATAGAAATCAAACATTCCAGCCATACATAGAGGTATAAGACCCTCTAACTTCGGGAAATGGCTATCAGACTTTGGGGAAAACACATAAGACAAACTAACAACTCATAAACTATGCCAGAATGCCTAAACACAGTCTCTAAGTCATTGGGCACTTTGACAAACAAGATTTCATAATTTTAGGCAAAGGGATAGATCGGGACTAGGCCTCCTTGGTTCAACAAGATGATCAACTAATCAGTCAAAGAGAAAGTTTTATGGACAGAACTATGGACAGCTTATAGGTAGGCAGGGCACACCATACATCCTACTCTATTTGTACCAAACTTGTATCAAACTAACAACAATACAATTTTAAAGCGATTAAGAATTATTTAGCATAACTAAGGAAGAGAAAACATCACTTCTGAAAATTCAGGGGGTACAGAGTGCCTCCAACACACATTTCTCAAAATCAATCTCAAAATCTAGTAACTATGCATGTAATAGATGAAAACTGAGAATTAAACATGAGAAAAACACTATACCATTCTACCATGTCAAGGAATCCATCAACAATCCTTCATCATTCCTCAAAAGCATCCAAGAGGCAGTCCAAAAATCATAACTCAAGTGTATTCTTTAAAGCTCATATGACCAATGCATTAATTCTTCTCTCAAGTTCAGCCTCTGATTTACAATGAGAACCATGGAATAAATAGGCTTGAGGGAGGAAAACCTCATGGAGCAACTAACTATCCCATTGGCCAAGTCAAAATATCTAAACTTGTCCTTGAGGCTTTGCAAAGCCCAAGGCACAAAATATCCCATAAAATATCTAAAAAATGCTAAAAACGGAAATTATATTGACTTTGTAACATTTTCCAAGTGCAAAAATAGCTAAACGCACATTTGGAAAAAGCAGATTTTTGGAGTTCAAAAGTTGCAAAAATACTTCAAATTTATGCGAAAAGGTCCACACGACTTGCTGCATGCAATTGAAAGGCGTATATCATGTGAAAGGCTCTATGAGGAAACTGGAAAACCTCTCGTGTCTACCTATAGCGCCATGTATCATCTCAATCGAGGCTGAAATTGAAAAAGCATACTGTGTGTAAAAAGCGAAATAACGGATTGCTGATATGTGGCGTAAATTGCAAAAAGAGGGTGTTTTTTGCCAATTTGAGGGGGCGAATGATCTCCAAATGCCCTGAAAATCGCTGGAGACCTGCTCATAGAATTATGGCATCTATCGGTGTCATCCTCCTCCCTTGAAAATTCCTCAAACTGAAATGGCGAAATTATGAGTTTTCGACCAAAAACCCAAAAAATGCCAAAAAAAAAAAAGTTGTCGAAAAAGGCCCTAATTTGGCATGCATGACCCTCAAGGGTCCATAGCAACATGCTCCAAAGCTGAGGCCAAAATATCAAGGGCTGATATGCTTTTCCCTTCCTTCCGTGCTAGGCGCTTCCCCTTCACCTTCTTCAATTTCTCTTGTGCTGCCTTTAGTTTGCGCCGGGCAAAATGATTCAGCTTTTGGAAGTGGTGTGTCCTCTTCCTCTGCAGCTCTAAATCTCTATTGGCCCTCTCAAGCTTCATTTCCAAATTTTTGTTCGCTCTTTCAAGCCAAGCCTCTTTGTTTTCCTCAATTTCTTGCTCAAGGAGTGCAGTGAGAGGAAAGGCTTGGAGCTGGGCTTGCTCTTCTGCTCTCTACTTCTCCAAGGCTCTTTTAAGCCCGATGGTCCTAGGCCTCTTCCGCCTAGGTTGGTCTTCCTCCTCTTCATCATCAAACTCACCAATGAGCTCTTCAATTCTTGCTTGCGCCCTTTCTGCCTCTTTCTTATACTTAATTGCCCTTGCCTCATGAATAGCTGCATGAAACTTCATCTGTTTGTTTTCAACCTCCAAGAAGTGGTTGAAATTCCTCGCCCTTTGAAGATCTTCCTGTAATACCTCAATTTGCCCCTCTTTTTGAATGAGGAGGTTTTCAAGGATGCGGGCCTCATTATCACTGTCATCGCTTGGGATAGGGATGACAGCTAATTCACCTCCATGCTTGGCACTTTCTCCAACTATGCTTTTGCCTTTGAAAGCCAATCTGGCGCTTTTCCTCCTTGGCAAGCTAGAAGGTGTCTTTTTGGGCAATTTCCTCTTGCTAGGAGTGACTTTTGTCACTGTTTGGATGGCAGCCTTAGCTTGCTGTTCCTCATCAATGTTTTGTCCAATTTGTGTTTCAAGAGGTGTTTCAATTTCACACTTGCTCACCTGCTCCTCTCAGCTCTTTGTCTCTTGTCTGCTCATCCCTCATCATCTGTTTGTCTAGATGTCTAAGCTCTGCCTCAACATCCTCCATCCCAGCTGCTTCATCCTCAACATCTGGCTATTTTTTCACCTTCTCCCTTCTCCTGTTGTTCAACTTTGCCTTCTCCTTCTCCCAGTGACTTGGTGCAGTGGTCATTACGAGTCTTCCCAGTGGGGCCCTCTAGACAAAGCCATAGGCGATGAGACAAAGCGATGGAGCACGCTCATGAGGCTGAGGAGAGGACGGTGGCCAAAAAATACGGGTGTTGATGGACTAGATCACTAGAACCCCTGTACCTCAGGCGGTGTGAAGGTCAATGCGATCAGGGAATGAATGAAGAGAGGATTTCTTTGAGGTGGAGCCTTCTTGCCCGAGACAGTGGATGCCATTTTCTCTATGCTCTTGGACAAAAAGTAAGGAAGGTTTAGTTGCCTGCTTCTGGTAAAATGCATCAACAAGCGGACATGGTAGGCATAAATTCGATTAAACCTCCCTTCACAAGTGAAATATCTCATTATGGCTTTCATCAGTGGAGCATAGCTGTCAAGAAGATAGGAAAAAGGGAAAATAGCAGTGATAGTTTCCCTATGTTCAGGCTTGATGAAAGGTTTATAATCCTCTAAGTCAATATGAGCTTGTTTAAACCACTTTTCGCCATGATACGGGATCTTGGTAGCCTTGGACACATACCTTGGAGAAATTTTGAAATCAAGACCCGCCAATTGGAAGTGTTTTTCTTTGAATCTCAAAGCGCACAAGTGTGTTAATGGCGAAAAACTCTTGACTTCTTCTATCTTCTGGCAGAAATCAAGACAGCCTACTTCATGGAAATTGAAAAGCACGGATGGGCGAGCATTGATTTCTTCTGTGGAGATAGGCTCATATCTCTTATGTGGACCGCTCCTGTGGTCTTGCTTTGGAGGCATTCTGACCTGAAAAATCTTTGAAAGAGGCAAACTGCCTTCACTGTATGTAAAAATGCCCTTCTGGATTGAAACTGTGTCAATATGCTGCTTGGACAGAGAAAAAACGTGAGGTGGAGGGTTTGCAACAAGTGTCTTTGAAATCACAACCTCTGCTCTCCTTAAAACCAACCTTTCACCTTTGACTGTACCCTAGCCAGGCAAAATTCTTCAATAGGACACCATCAGTAAAGATGAGACAAATTGCTGTGTAGATTTCCTGTGCACAGTATTGAAAAATCACCTTTCCTGTGGATTTGTTAGAGGTCAATCAACACACCAGTATTTGGTCTTCAAGACAAATATTAATTATAAAAACCCTGCTCTTCAGAAATGGTCTTCCACCTTGAAAATACCTCTGTCAACAGATTTCCCTAAATGATATAATATAGTTGAAAAGAAGGGCAAATTATATGAGGCATGCTGTATATAATGTCAAAGTTTCCCTGCTTGGTGATCCTTGAAAGTTAATCAACACATCTTGTGTCTTGGATCAACATTGTATTTTCCAATCATTCCAAATCTGCCTTGACTAAGTATGCCAACAGTCAATCAATCTTGCATGTGTGAAAACAATTCTTTATGCAAATTAAAAAGTCACTTGGCCTAATCCTGAGCCAAGATGACAGATCCTTTCAAAAACCACAGAGCTTTTGGGCAGAGGCTTATGTGAGTTTTCTTTTTCAAAACATTCAAGGGCCCCTTATACATGTAACCCTAGCTTTTGGAGGAGAAAACCTTTGTTCCACCTGACAGACCTAAGCCCTGTCTCTATGACAAAATCCTCCTCTGCAGCTTTAACCTATAAGTTTCTGCTTGACCAATAACCCCTTCTCCCACTAAACTTCACTGTTCTCTGTGTATGTCATTTCACTTAAACAAAAACATGCTCATTTTAAAGTTAACCTTATTGTGAACATACAGTCAAACTCATATTTCAAAGCGGAGGTAACAGGGTTTTAAAAGCTTCAAAGCTTGAGCAAAGGCTGCAAGGGTTTCCCTTTTTCAAAATGATCAAGGCCTTTTCAAAATGGAATATCAGTCATCTGTGGAAGAAAGCTTTTTATGACTTCTGAAAATCCACTTGGCAGTGAGTTGTTAAAGAGCAGAAAAATAGTCACAGAAAATACAGTTGAACAGCTGTCTGGTGTTACTACAGCTTTACATTTCAAAACCTCACAAAGCAAAAACACGGTTCTTCCTTTTATTTTAGCTATGGTGACAAGGTTTTGAAAGTTTTTGTATGCTAGGGTGTGAAAGATTTGTAGTGGTTTCAATAGTGAACAAGCGTTCCTTGAATCAAAACATCACACCTCTCCGGTGTTTATCTCTAACTTTTACATCACATTTAAACCTGGCTTCTATAAACTTGACAGTGGCTCTTTAAACCTTGGTAGCACTTTGTATTTTTGGAACCAGGTGAAAAACATATAGCATACCTTTAACTTTGATGAACACCCATTGTGAAAGGCTGAAGTAACACCGGAAACCTTTAAACCTGTGCGACACCCTTTGAAGATAGAACGTCGCGCAAGAGAAACCGCCCGGGTGGCCTGTCGGGTCGGGCTGTCGGGCGTGTACAGGCGCGTCGCGCCACTGTACAGGCGCGTCGCGCGTACACGGGGTGCCTTTGTAAATTCGCCCCCAGGCGCATCGCGCGGAATGGCAGGCGCGTCGCTCGGCCAATGAACAGTGCAGATTACTTCAATTTCACCTGGAACCTCCCTTGTTTGATGCCGAAGGCAATAATAAAAGAAAACTTTGTTTGATTTGAAAGTGGGAATGCGCCTTTCCCATCTTACTCCCTCTATATATCAAACTCCCAAAACTGACATCTATCAAACCACTTCTTTGTCCATTTATAGAATTGTATACCTATTCATCATGCATTCTATAGCTCAACTTTGTCCACTGTTTTACCTTCTTAGTAATAATCTAAAGAAAATCAATCAGAATGTGCCAAAGAGCATTTTGACAAACCTTGGCGACTGTTTTGTCAATTAACAGGAAATGGCCTGTGTTCTTCCAATTTGTTTGATAATTTCTGCTTCCAGGTGATTTATAAGCTTCTCCCTGGACTGTAAGCGCCCTCTTTTGGTTGCATGCTTTCACACTGTACTTCTCTGTTTCCTCAACAGGAGTTTTCTTAGACTTCGGGGCAGGTGACAGTGGGGTGCTGTTTAACCCTTTCCTTTAAAGAAACTGCCCCTTTTTGGTATCAATGCATGCATATTCATATTGTTTCCTTTCCACTATAGGTACAGTTTGACAGACATTTCATTTGAATAGGAAAACCAATACTTTTGTATCATAAACACTATTATTTACTTGGTGTAAATACCTTTTAGCTTTCTTCCTTTGTCTCTTTCCACTGTCTCTTAGATCAATCAGTCTTTAACAACATCCAAGGCTTTGGCCATCTGCTCATAAAAGGAGGAGGCCCTTCACTTGGAAAAGTATATGAGGATTATGTGATAAGGCTGCATGACAAGGGTTTGTTTGATTATGATGGTAAGAAATCAACTTAAAAAACATCAAGACTGGCAACTCTGCTTGCAATCATCACTATACTTCAGAAAAACCCTAGCCAAAGTGTCACTGTCTTCCTGTACTGCTCTGAGGGTGACTGAAATGTCATCCTTTGTTTTTGGTCATCTCATGAAAAATTATTTGAAGGATAGTCTCTGTGACTATGGAGGTCAGTGTCCTTTGAAAAAAAGAAAGCTTTCTTTCTTCCTGTGTAATGGCATGTTTTGTCAGCACCTCCTCAATTTGATCTTGTGGAAAGCAGGCTGCTGAAGATTGGAATGTTTACTGATGACATGCTTTTCTAAAATTTCAACAATTCACATGATTTGAAAGTTTCAAATGGCCTTCTTTATTATACCAGACTTTTTTTTCCTTTGAGCTAGCATATTTCAAACTCTATCCCTGTTATGATCATTACTCTCATTCATAAAACCTGGAGATATTGTTTCACTTGTTCAGTAAAGGCAAACCTGGACTTCTGCAACCTTTAAAGTCAATACTGGTCAGCGCCTTATGCTTGTAAATGAAGGAGGCGCCCTAACCCTCTGCTTGTGAATGAAGGAGGTTCTGGGCCATGACAATTTACCAGTTTGCTGAGACAGTGGTGTCCCTTTCTTACTGTGATTTTCATGCTGGACAGAGCTGTAAAGTCTGGATGAGTAACTTTCTGTTTTGCAGACATATCTCAGGCTCAAGTTACATTTTAGAAGCAGCTGCTCCTCTAACTGTAAATTCAAGCATTTACTCCATGAGATGAAATTATATTTCCTGCCTTTGTAGAAACCATAGAACACTGTGAAAAACCTAATAGTCAGCTTGAGATTGGGGTTTATGCAGTGCTGAGATCTAGAGGGTGTGAGTGGCGTGACTTAGGGCTGCTTGTCAAATTAATTTGCAAGTAGGAGGTCAGTCATGGTAGGTCTGTTGCAGATGGAGGATTTTTGGCTTTTTGATGATTGCCAAGGGTAAAATGCCTTAAAGTGCCACTTCCTAACATAGGGGAGACTTTTAAAACAGATTTGGATTTGCCTTTTAAAGCTGATGGGAAAACCAATAAGGCTGAAGCTGAATAGGATAGTGACAATGAGGTTTTGATTTCGACAGGGGTGAACTGAAAAGTGGAAGGGCAAAAAAAAGTTTTAGGAGGGTTTTCTAGATGACATATTGACATAAGGAAATCAGTTTCTAGAAAACTCAGCTGTAGATATAGTCATCACTAACATGTAAAAAATACTGATGGCTAACAGTTCCAAGGGTGAGAAAGAAACTTTGTCAGGGTTATAGACACTTGTGGGCAACAAAGCTCTGCTGATGGCATTGGAGTCATATTTTTCACAAATAAATAGTAATGTTAAACCCTTTTCTTATATCTTTATCTAATATCAAATGAGAATATGATCCTAAACCCTTTGCTTGGAACCTATTATGCATGAAATTTATTTATAAACCGATAATAATATTTTATGTGGATAATGACCGCATAAGTACTTTTTTTACATCAGTTGTCCTATTCCCTTATGTTCAAAATCATTACATAACATTTCCATATCTTCTCACGATTTAAAAATATGCATCAATTTCAGTAATGTGATAATTTTTTGATCATATCATAATTATGTATGCGTTTCAATGCTGTACAATTACTGTGCAGTACACTGCTTTCCTATTCGACGGTCAAGGACAACCTATTGTCTTTGAGGGTGAGGTGCGGATGCCTTTTAATGCATGCATGAGAATTGAATCCCTATGTTCATCAAATTCTTGGAAACAGAAAGAGCTTAACAATATTGTTCCGATATACACAAGGTGTTGTTCCATTACATTTCTGTGTATTTTCTAAGAATTAACAGTGTGCTGATCCACAGGAAATACGTAGTGATCCACAGGAGGACAAGAAATACGTAGTGATCCACAGGTGCTAGCAGTTTCCAACACTGCACAAGAAATTCTGGAGAGAGTAGGATGGATTACCTACCTCACACGACTGCAGCAACCACATGAAATGATAGCCATTGAATTTTTGCAGAATTTGCAGGAAGGCTATTCCATGGTTAGAGGTAGGAAAATAGCAGTAAAAAACACAATAATCGCCGAGGTATCTGGTATGCCAGCGAAAGGACCCACATGGACCCATAAAAAAGTTAAACTTCAAGAAGCCATGAATATTTTTCAGGACGAAGGGCAGACCTTGGTCGTCAAAGGGAAGGGAGTTCAGCCAACAACTTTGGGAGAGCCATGAACAAAACTGGCGAAATTAGTACAGAGCTACATCACATGCGATGGAAGAAAGGATGTGGTAAGATCACACCACCTTAAGTTATTAGCAGTATTAAAAAAAAATGTATTGTAAACCTGCCTTCATATTTAAATTTCTTATTGCATGATGCTTCCCGGAGCATAAGAAAGTCTCTTCATATAGCATTGGTGGTAAGCCATCATTGTTTAATCTGATTGATAGTAAGTTACAGTCTTGCCCAGCAACAGACTAGTTGGGAAGAATTGATATTCTCAATTAACGGAGGAACAACTCTATCAGCCCCAAAACATAAAAGAGTTACTAGCACAACAAAAAAACCTTTAAAGCGAAGACAGTCCTCCAGGATTAGGAGAAGTAGGAGAATGATAGGAAGCCTTCAGGGTAGCAACAGCCAACCCTTAGAATTGCCTAGTTCAGAAGATGAACAACCCCTGCAACTCGAAGAAGGAAGTCATCACATTGATGAAGAAGAAGGAAATTAGGAAGAAGAAGAAAGTCACCACACCAGTGGAGAAGAAGGAAGTCATCACACTGGTGAAGAAGAAGGAAGTCACCATACCAGTGAAGAAGAAAGAAGTCACCACATCGGTGAGGAGGAAGAAAGTAATCACACTAGTGAAAATGAAGGAGATGAAGCAGAACCTCCCGAAAATTCCATTGCAAGCCCACCACAGATTCCATTACAGGAGGACCAATTGGCCCAAATTCTGGCCAATATGAGTGAATATATACAACCTCACAGTCCGCTTAACCTCAACATTGAGATAGACCAATTGTAGGAACAAGTTTTTATTAACAAAGATATCGCTGAAAAAATGCCTGAGGAAGAAAACCCTCATGGAACAGAAGAACGAACTAGGGTTACTTCCCCCGAGGAATGTGGCCAGAAGCATGTGAAAACTGAAGAAGTGTTCCAAGTAGAAAGCATAGAAGCAAGCCTGAGCGAAGGCACGGCCACAGAAAAACAAACCCTAGCTGAGCAACCAAGTACAGAAAAAGGAACAGTTGTTCCTTCCAAGAAGAAGAAGAAGAAAAATGAACTTGGGAAGCTATGGAGGGAACGACAAAATCTCCAAAAGCTAGTAAAACAACTCAGGCAGAGGATTAGGGTGCTAAAATAGGGGAAAGTCTCTAAAATAACCTTGAAAATGAAGAATGCAGCTATCCAAATAGAACCCCACAATACAAAGGCCATGGAGACTCAAACTGAGCCCACACTCATTCACGATAATGAGGAACAATAGGTAGTTGCTAAGGATGTAGTTGCCCAAAATGAGAATGTATAGGTCTATGAAAAAGATGTTCAGACCAAGGCACTTTCCTCTAGTAGTATGGCCGATAAAGAGACATAGAATTTAGGCATTCGACATTGTAATAAGGACACCTAGGTCGATTTTCAACATCGGAATTGATTCTCTATAGTAACCTCATCTTGAGGGAAGGCCCATACAGGCTAGGTTGTAGGTTTCAAAGTCCCATTATATGGTATCCTGAAATAGACTATAAAGCCAAATATGAATTACCTGAAGGACGGACAGGGCACATCTTTGAAGCTTTAGCTGCAAATCATGGTTTTAAACCTCTTAATGAAAATCCCTCTCCAGCCTATTCCCTAATTGCTTTACATGTAAACTATGGTTTTCATGAGGACATGAAAAAGGGTAAGAAGAGGGGGTGTGTTGAGCATTGGAAAAGGTATGAATTCACTATGTATTTCTTTACTTTTTTTCCTTTTAACATAACTCTTTCTATTCTAGAAAGATGATATATTGAAGGATTCTGATAGAATTGAAAAGATTAATTTTTATTGTGAAAATTAGCTAAATATTGTCTTTTATTCTTAACAGGAAACAAATGAAGTGGGAAACCACCATTCGAAAGGAAAAGCTAAAACAAGAGTAACTGTTGTTCCTCTAGCAAAGGGCCATATCCAGATAGAAAGGATGAAATCAGAACGCACAGCTAAAGTAAGGCAGGGAACATCACGGCTACAACCTAAGAAGACCAAGCATTAGCTAAAAGAAGAAAAGGGAGTGAATCCCCTGTTCAAAGTCTATCGTTGTTTCTTGTATTGGCCGCCGAATTGTTATAAAAGCCAGTGCCTGTAGAAATCGGGGGACAGAATGATTATTATTGAAACTCCTTTTGTAACTCTGTAATTTCTCACTGACTCTCTTGATCAGAGAGCGACTGTTGTAACGCTATTATTCCCAATTAATACATGATCTAGTTGCCATTCCATTTCTTGATTCTGGAGTAACCCAACGGTGTTTCACTGGTGGCTAAGGGCCTGGCCCTGGTGGATCCATCTGTTGTTTGTATTATTATCTTTCAATCATCGTTGTGTGACGGTTTGCATTTATTTTCATCACAACTTTCAAGTTTAGTAGTTTACTGTTTAATTGCTTCATAATATTGGTGTGTTATATTGGTGAATTGCGTTGCCTATCCTTTTTAATTTAACAAGAATATTAATCTCTGTATAACCTATATTGTTATGATTTAACAGAGCTATGCTGTTCAACAGTTTTTGTTTTATTGCAGTCGTTGTTCCAATCCATTTGCTGTTCTATTCATTTTGATGTTTAATAGGATTTTCTATTCAATAGAGTTTTATTGTTCAATCACATTAGATAGAAGTGTTGTTCAATTCCAGTAGTTAGAGTTTGTTGTTTCTTTATATTTATGTTCAATTCCAGATTGCTGTTCATTTCAGTTAATTAGTTTACAATCTATTTCATTCCTGGAAAGAATTGGTTGAGAGCTTGCCTAGTTTACTTTCATCAACAGCATTAGTGATTTAGTTCAATTTCTATTTCCATTTAATTGTTTTAATACGAGATCATCAACTGTTATTACCTTGTTATTGTTATTTAGTTGTTTATTACCAGATTTCAGATTTATTACCTTGTTTATGTTTAATTTCAATTACATTAGTTGCTAAAGGAAAGAGCTATCATTACTTCATCCTTGACTGATGATTGCAGAGTGAATGATTGGATTTCAGAGTATTTAATTTCATGTCATTGAAGTTAGATTTCATTTCCAAGCATCCGTTTACTCTTGTATTTACAACACTGTACTACATATTGCAAGGCATTACTCTTAGATTGAATTGCAGCCTCAGAAAGAGTACACTCTTGAATTAAAAAATCGTACTTGGATTGATAATTAATGTAGGATAAATAGGTATTTAAAAGACACCTTTTATACCTCAACAACTGTCTTTTGGAAAATATCTCTGACTCTTCATTAACTGTGTATTCTTTTGAGGCAAATTAGCTGGTAGGTGACATGTTGAGTAGAAATAGCCTTACTGATGTGGCTTTTGGAGGCTTCCTTCGCTGATTTTTCATGATCTGTTGCTTTTAAACACTGACTAGGCCTTGATTCTTGCTCTTGGGCCTTTAAAATTATCTTCGTAGCCTTAACTTTCCTGCTGATCGTATTATTTGTTAAATATCCATTTTTCTTTGGCTCTCGGTCTTCATTTTCAGGTTAAGCTCTCTTAATCTTCCATTTTTGTGATTAACCCTTTATCTTTGATTATTTCGCTGACTTTCTTTTAATCCTTTTCCTTTAACCTTTAAACTGTGAATTCACCACTTAAACTGTGAGGTTAAGTATTTTGATCTTCAACTTTGTGTTTTAATCTGTCGCGCTTATTTCTTGATACTCTTTTACTATTCTTCAATAATCTTCATTGGTTTTGCTAACAGGCGCTTTTTTTATGCACTGGGGGGTTTTACTGGGTAACCATGTGATGGTTTTTAGGCCTTTGAACTTTTGTTTTTACGTTTAAACTGTTCTTTGCTCCTTTTAAATTCGAATCAAGCCTTGGTTTTTGTGATTTGGGCTTGTATTTGGACCACGAGAGTCCTCATCTTTGGCCACTATCCCTCATGAATTGTGGGGAGGGTTTCCGCTTTGAAAACCATTATAAAACCTGCAAAAACAACAAACTATGCTATAAAAACCTGCGGTGGAGGTTTTTAACTGCTTAGGAGGTTGGTGGAGGCAAAGGATCATATGCAGAGGAGTGAAATGCAGGCGGAGGAGGCTTCATGGAGAAAAACACACGAAAATCAGTTCAAAACTGTATTTGCTGTGAAATTAGAGATTGGTGATTTTGCGGAAACTGCGAATGGATTTCGTGTGACCCTCAGGTGGTAAGTGGTTTTCGTTTGATCGAACGCGATCCAATTAAGTGAAGACGCATGGCCTTTGTAAAACCGAAGATATCGTGCAATTTTTTATTGTTAAACATCAGATAGTGAATTCACGCGATATATAACGTAGACTGTTGGATCTGGGGGAAAAGATCTAACGGCTGTAGGGGAACCCGATAGAGAGAGGTGCATGGTGAGAGTTTGAGTGGGGGCTAGGTGTCAAGCCATGATTGGATGAGGGGTTTGCGTAGTGGAAGATGGGCCCCAATAGAGTTGGGTAGTTGGGTTTGATCGGGGCCATTGGATCATGTAGATCAACGACCATGCTTAATGCAAAGGGGCGATGAGTATATATGGGCCAGGCGATCAATGGATAGGAGGGGAGGCGTAATAGCTGTTAGATCAAGGCTTGATGCCTACGATCTATGGCTAAGATTGATTGGTGGAGTAGTAAGGCGGGGATAAGGGAAAAGAAGGGAAGGAAGGAAGGGATGGTGGGGGTGAATTTTTACCATTAGATCACGTGGATCCATGGCCAAGATCTCATCAGAGTGTTGATATCGGGGTGGGAAGTTTATAAAGAGAACGCGGGTTCATCATGGAAATTCTGATTCGATGGGGGCTTAAGAATAGGCACTGGGGTATGGTCACGTGGAGGGATAAGGTGACCAGGAGCGGAGGGAATAGCACTAGGGAACAACACTATTAGGAAACCACAGTTAGGGAACAACACTGCTATGGAACAACAGTTAGGGAACAACACTACTAGGGAACAACAGCTTAGGGAACAACACTGCTAGGGAACAACACTTTAGGGAACAACAGTTTAGGGAACAGTAGTTAGGGAACATCACTGCTAGGGAACATTAGCTTAGGGAACAACACTGCTAGGGAACAACACTTTAGGGAACAACAGCTTAGGGAACAACATCTTAGGGAACAACACTGCTTAAGGAACGGTAGCAAAGATTAATTTTTTTGGACCAGGAACACAAAGGGACTTCAAGAAGAAACAAATTTTACATGATTTTTGTTTCTTGAAGACTAAAGACCTGTTTTAGCCATCATTTGCTATGGCAAAAAATTTATTGATGGCTAACAGTGGCTCCACTTGGGGATGGCAGCTCCTTGGAGGTGTCAAGAACTTCAAAATTTTGATCTCTGGGATGCAGACCTATGCCTTATCCATTGACAACCTACTTCTTCTTTGATTATGCATATTTAAAAGATGATTAATACTTGCATCAAACATAATTTTTTCCCAAACAACTACCTACCCAGCCTACTTCCTAACATTGTTTCTTCATAAGGTGCATTTAGACTTGTAGACCTTTGACATCAAAATTTTATTCTTTTGAAAACAGGAAAAACTAATTGAACTCTACCCTTATTTCTTCCATGAGTTCAGATTAGACAGTTGAACTCATAAATTCTCTACCTAAGCTACTATCTACCAGGATTAGACTGTCTGGTATATTTTATTCTCTATATTCTAAAACAAAAATTTAAAAGGCAGTCAAACCAGGATTGCACTGTCTCATTTGCTGTACTGTATATGGCATAACAACAAGCTGCACACAGACTTTATTTGTAGAAGGATTTAAGATCTAAAAAATAAAATAACATCCTTTATTTTTCTTTCAGCTCTGGTTTTAGTCTTTTTAGAGTTGTCTTCTTTTCCTGGTTCAAGTTTTCAGCATATTAGAACCAATTTTTTTTCTTCCTTTTGGCTCATATTTTGATCTGATTAGAGCCACTCTTTCTATCCTAATGTAATATACTGCTAAGCCAAGATTAAACAGTTTGGAAAATCTTCTTCATTAACCTATCAGTAGTAAATTGAAATCTATCTAGTCATTATTAGATTGTATGACTAAAACAACAATGTTCTTTTTGGTATTGGCACTTAGGCTTGCACACTTTCAGAATTACTCTTTTTTGGGGTATGGGGTTGTATCTATCTCCTTTAAATATGCCCTCTTTTTCTTTTTTTCTATTGTTTCTGGTATTTTTTTTCTTTTTCAAATTTAAAAGCATCATTATGTACAATGACCCAAAAATCTTGGAAACTGACATATTAGTTAGTAGAAATATTTTTGAGCATCCTGCCATTGACAGGACCTCCGAAATATTCAAATCCATCCAATTCCTGCAGAAAAAATGTGTTGTTTCCAATAGTAGAGTGAATGAGATAGGGGCCTTGCCATAAATTATCAAATTTTCCGTGTTTTCCCTTATATTCTCTCCTTGAATCCCATTTTAATACTTTGTCACCAATTGTGAAGCCACTTGCCTTGGTTCTTTTTTCAAACAACTTCTTGACATTTTCTTGTAGTTGTTGTGTTCTAAGGTAAACTTCCTCTCTGGTTTGTTCTAGATGTATAGTCTGATTTATTCTTCTTGTTATGCCATCATCTTCAGACTGTACTTCTTGGATCAGCTTCATAATAGGCACTCCTAGATTGGTTGGAAATACTGCATCAGTCCCATAGACTAGCTAGTAGGGAGACATTCCAATTGATTTTTTAATTGTTAGTCTGTTTGCCCATAGTGCATGTACTAGTTTTTTATGCCATGTATTCTTATTATCCTCCAGCAACTTCTTAATTATATTAACTAGACTTTTATCTGAGGATTATGCCAACCCATTACCTTGAGGGTAATAAGTTGTAGAATGACCCAATATAATATGATATTTTGACACAAGTCCACCATATTTTTGGATCCAAATGCAGTAGCATTATCAGTAATGATCTTCCTGGGAAAGCCAAATATAGACAGTATATGGTTTTGAATGAATGAAATGATAACAGATTCTGTGGCATTCCTAGAAGGGATGGCCTCTATCCATTTGGTTAAATAGTCTATGGCTGTGAGGATCCATTTATGTTGGGTAGAAGAGGCAGGATGGATTTCCCCAATGAAGTATAGACCCCACTATTGAAAAGGAGCTTCAATAGTGATTGGTTGCAGAGGTAAGGGAAGAAACTTTCTTTTTCCTTCAAAGATTTGGCATTTATGATAGGCAATAATCATTTTGTGGACATCTTGAAAGAGGGTGGGCCAGTAGTAACCAGCTTTAAGGATTTTGTTAGCAGTTGTTTTCCAGTAGAGGTGGCCTCCACATTCTCCTTCATGAAATTTGTGCTTGATCTTATCTGCATCATTCTCAGGCAAACATTTAAGCAATAATCCACTAGCATTTTTCCAATATAAACATCTATCCAAAATGTAGTAATTTACAGCTTTCAGTTTTAAAAATATTGCCTTTGTTTTAGATAAACCAAGAGGGGCATTTAAGTTGAGCAACACATACAAAATATCAGCATACCATGATGAATTCAGAAAATTCTCTTCAATAATTGGCATTGACAACTCTTCATGTTCATCTAATGCATTCAGCATGTTTATATCAAGAGCTTGGAAGTTGGATTCAACCATAAAATTTTCTAGTCCTTGACATTTTATGAACTTGGTAGGCTTGATTTCTAAGTCATACTCTAGAATTACATCATTTCACTTTCCTCTTTTCCCATCTGGGTCTTGGGTTAATATGTCTTTTACAACTGAATGAGGCACAAATGCTATAATGTGAGAATGTAAAATGTAAACTCTGAAGTCTTTTAAGGCTTTGACTAAGGAAAAGGATTGTTTTTCCATGATATTGTACTTCAGGGGTGCATCTCTTAATGCCTTGCTGAAAAATACAATGGGCTTCTCTTGTCCTTTCAAGTTTTTCTGCAATAGCACAACAGCTACTGTGTGTTCTTATGCAAATAAAAAAATGAAAAGATCCTTTGAAAAATCAGGACTGATAAGGACTGGTGTTTTGGTGAGTGCTATTTTTACTAGTTCAAATGACTTCTTTGCTTCTAAGGTCCATTTAACTCCTTCTTCTTTCTTAAGCATATTTGTTATGTTTCTAAGGAGTTCAGCTAGATTGGGTATGAACCTTCTTAAGAAATTAATCTTCCCAATGAAAGATTGAAGTTCCTTGGTGTTTCTAGGTTGGGTGATTTGCAATATACCATCGATCCTCTTTGGGCCTATCCTTATTCCTTCTTCTGATATGATATGTCCAAGTAGCTTGCCTTCTTGGAGACCAAACAACGTTTTCTTGGGAATTAAGGACAACTCATACTTCCTGCATTTCTCAAAAAATTTTCCTAAGTGTATTAGGTGTTCGTCATCTGTTTTAGAATAGGCAGTGATATCATCAAGGTAAATCACAATGAAGTGACCTATTTCCTCTGAGAATTCTATATCCATGGATCTCTAAAATGTGGCACCAACATTCATTAAACCAAAGGGCATTTTCACGTACATGAAAGTACCCCAAGGAGTAGTAAAGGCTATCTTAAGTTGGTCATCCAGATGCACCAATACCTGATTGTAGCCTAAGAAGCCATCTAGCAAAGAAATTCTTTTAGAACAAACTACCCTTTGTAGGATGTGATCCATTTTGGGCAAGGGGTAATTGTCCTTTAATGAGGCCTTGTTTAAGTTTCTGAAATCAATACAAAGCCTTATTTCTCCTGTTTTCTTCCTAGTTGATACGAGATTAGATACCCAGTCTAAATATCTTACTGGGACTATGATTCCAGCATCATACATCTTCTTAATTTCTTTTTCTACCAGAGGTAAATAAACAGGGTTAATTCTACGTAGTTTTTGTTTAAAAGGCTTCTAGTTCTCTTTGAGGGGTATCTTATGCTGGATTATCTATGTATCATATGATTTTAGATCTTTGTAGCTCCATGCAAAAACATTAGAAAAATCTTTAAATAGCTTAATGTATTTCAACTTAATATGAGCAGGCAATGTTTTAGATAGTTTGATCATTTTGGGTTCTTCTTCATTGCCTATGTTGCATTCTTCCACTTCAGCCTCAATTGGTTCCAGTTTTGGTTTTTTGGCCACATCATTGAAGTCAAACAATTATTCTAATGGGACCATTCCTTTTGGCAAGCTTTGATTTTTAGATTGCAGCACTGCCAAATCTTCTGTACCATTTTCTGTTGTGTTTTTGAGACTATCAGTTATTTATTTCAGCAATCTCAGGAGACTTTTCTTCTTTAACAGGTGGGTTTTCTTCAATAGGACAGTTTTTTTCATACTCCAAATCTGAGTCTGGTAGTTCAAATTCATTTTTGGACAGCAGGAAGTCTTCTATTTGTTTATCTCCATCAAAAACTTGCCAGTATTTTTCATTATCTGGGACAGCTGGCCTATATTTGACTTGTGTGGTGCATTACTTGCTATCATAAGGTGTTAGACAAGTACGTGCAGCAAAAGCTAAGCCATTGGCCCAAATGTTTTGGTCCCTTGGGACCAAGGTAAGTTGGAATTCAGCAAATGTTTTTAACAATTCCATGACATTATCTCTATAGGCTCTAAGTCTGGGATGTTTAGCAGTGCATTTCCCATTTACTTTCCTAATTATTAACTCTGAATCTCCACGGACTGTTATTATTTTGCCCCTAATTTTTTCAATAAATGTAGGCCTAAAAGTAGAGCCTCATACTCAGCTATGTTGTTTGTACATTGAAAATTTAATCTATAGGAATGACCCTCAGCATGATTGTTTTCAGTGTTATGTACCCATAATTCCTGCTCCTGCACCATTTTTCGAGCAAGACCCATCAAAGCTCATGCTCCAAAGAGGACTATTTTTTGTTTTGTCATTAATTCATTGTTGTCTTCTCTATTTTGTTCCTGAAGGTTTGCACTATGTTTATCTTGGTTTTGTTCCTTAAATTCTTCAATGTTTTGAGGGCTCATTCTTTGACTCTCAGGGTTGGTAACATGTTTAGGATGGTTTTGATACTCAAGACCTAACACCTGTTTGATTTGATTCTCTGAATTAGCAAACTATTTTTTAGTTTTCCCCTTGTTTTCCTCTTCATCTATGCTTTCCACTATCTTGGTAGATGTTTCATTTATCAGCTCTTTCTCCTTATAAATCTCATCATTATAAAGAATGAATGAGTCAAGGTCGGTATGTATAGAATAGAGAGGGGAGTTTTCTGGTCTTTCTGGACTACTCACCATGTATTTCATGTGTGTTTCCCTATAACTTCTTCTAGGTTGATTGAAGACAGGGATGGTGGCATAAGTCATATCCATCTGCATAGTACCTTGTAACTTAGCACCCCATGACCTTGAAAGAAGCATGCCATATTTGAGGGGCACATCAGCCACTACTACATCCATCACCATGCATTTGGATGGGATTTGGGTTAATTTTACACAAATATCTTTGATCAGGCCTAAGAATTTTACTTTACTGGAGTCAAAGGAATACAAATATTTATATGGTCTGGTTACCTCAAAGCCTAATCTCTCCATGATTGCTTTGGGCATGAGGTTATGGGAAGCCCCTGAATCATGCATATCATTGTGTAAAATATTATCATGAATATTCAAAATGACATAAAATGGAGGGGTAGTTCCTTCTTGAAATTTCCCTTCAATTTTGGGACCAAACAAAATTTTTGGAGTTCATCATTTAAATTAACAGTATCATCACATATTCTATCTTCAAAGCTTTCAAAACTTGACCTCTATATGCATTCTAAGTGACTAAATCAGTAAGTGGGATAGAGATTTTGATTTTAGAAATTTCATTCTCAATGCTAAAGAGAATCTGAGTTTTTAAAATGTTTGATTCAGCCTTGTTAGTCACACCTTCATCAGCAAAATCAGCTTGCTGATTTCTGCTTTTTACAGTAGTCAAAATGGTTTTTTCAGGAGCAATAGCTGAAGTTCTAGTGCTGCTAAGGTCACTACCTTGTTTTTCATTGATTTGGGTGTTTTTTCCCTTGACAGGATCAGAATTTTTAGCTGTTGTCTTATGCTTTTCTGTTGTCTTTTTAGAAGTGTTTACAAGGCTGTTTTTGGCAAAATTATCAGAGGGTTTCTTTCTGGGGGTTTTTGAGTTCTTTTTACTTCTTAGGTCATACTGTTTGGGCTCTCTTATGATAGCATTTTCATAATTTTGTTCATAGTATTCAGTTGCTGGTATTTTATCATCATAGGGTGTATATAGACCTTGTTTACTTTCCTGGGGGAAATCAACATCCTCATTGGTTACCCCCAACATGTTTATGTCATCTTCCTTTGTTTGTTCATTTGTTTCCTGACATAATTTTCTTGAAAAGGGGGTTTGATATGTTGATCAGAATCTCTTTGTCTGTTCTGAGGTTGATTTCTCATAAAGTTATGATTTTGATTCCTATTTTGAGAAGCTGTTTGGTTTTATCTAGCTTGAGCTTTCTCCAATATGCTCATCCTTTCCATCATAGCTTCCAACATCCTTTCCACCTTGGAAGTAGATAGGTCAGGTGCAGTTTTCTCTCTAAATGATACCTTCTTTTCAGTCCTCATCCTTGCTCTTTTCTCAATCAGATTAGCTTCTACACTAAGGGCTCCCTTTTGCATGTCTTCTAAAGTTAAGGGATCCCTTTCCCTTAGTTGATAGGCCATTTTTGGATCAAATCCTTCAAGGAATTTGGCCAAGGCTGAGCATTGTGGAGGTTTCAAATCTGGGGGTAGTGCATTATAAACACTATTGAATCTAGTGCAATAATTTTGAACACTTTCCCCAGGATTTCTTTTGAGGTTGTTGTAATCATAAAGTATTTGGAGAGGTCCTAATTTCCCATTTGTTTATGAAGGTTTGATGTAAGGAATGGAGATCATTGATGTTATTAGGAGTTAAACCCTTAAACCATTTCTTGGCTTCTCCTCCTAAGCTTTGGGAAAATATTCTCATCTTAATGGTCTCCTCTTCTATCTCCATGTAATCAAAAGCATCATTCAACTTGTCTATGTGCTGTTGAGTAGTAGTGGCTTCACTTCCAGTGAAATGGGGGATTTTGGATTGATAGTCCAGTGGTAGATTTACTAAAGGCAAAGGAAGGACTAGGGGAGCATACCATGCTGCCATGATAGGAGGTGGTGGGAAAAGTGAAGGGTTTACAGGTGGGGGATGCAGGATTGGAGGGGGAGGATGGAATGGATTAGCTTGAAAAGTGGGTGTATGGATAACAAGACTAGCAAGAGACTACTGAGCAGATCTGGGATGAGAGAAACCAAAGTTGTGAATGACATGGAGCTCAGGTGGGGTAGTTTCTCTACTATCAGTATGTTCACCACTATGATGGGGTGAGTGTGAAGGCTCAAAGTCTATCTTATCTATATCATCAAGTTACCTAGTTCTGAATGGGTTCCTTAAGTCAAATTGTGTATTTTGCAGATTTAAGAAATTTTTGGGGACAAAATTAGCTCTATAGACTGGTCTGATGACAGTTGAAGTTTTAGACTTAGGAGACTTCCTAAGTATACTTTCTGGGTTACCAAATATCTTAGGAGGATTTGGGTTAGGATAGTCTCTAGTATGAATTCTCCTAGAAGCCACTATGAGGTGTTTTGAGACTTGATGATGAGAAAATTACAGCTAAGTATGACAGTCTTTTAGAGGCTAACTAGTCTTTTTCAAAAGAAAACACAATCCTCCTAGTCTTCTTAACTGGGTCTAAATGATGTTGAAGGATAAAAGAAACTCCTAGTGGAGCCTTAGGGAAACTAGTGGGGTCAACAGGCCTACTGAATACCAATGGAGTCTCCGGGTGAAGTATTTGTACATGTTTTCAAGGTTTGGTTGTTGTTCACCATCAACAATCAATAATAACCAGTCTTAGTGACACTTGTCATTGTTTAGAATAGGGGTTCGTTGAGTTGTGAAGTTTCCTATTACTCAATAATCTCCCCAGTATGGTCGCTACTATGTTAGGGTCTCTGTAGTTTGTAAGATTGGCAAGAAGAAATGCTACAGAGCCTACATCAGAACCACTTTGGAATCTAAGGATCTAGCCATCCTAGATTCAGAGACTGATCTCTCTATATAAATTCTTTTGAAAGATATATCTTTAGGCTTTAAGTGAGATATTAGGCTAGCTATGAAGAACATGGTTTTTTTGTTTGTTTTGGTAGGGTAGAATGTTATCAAAATGAGGGAAATCCTTGAAGGGTGAAGCTATGAGTGGGTTGAGAGAATGGTTCAACTGATAGGATAGGTATGAAACAGTATCAATCCATTGGGCTATGGAGTTATAAAGGATTTTAATTGGACAACAAGTTCCAAGAATGGTCTATGGGGCAAGTCATCTATATCAAAGGATCTTCTTAGATTGAATTATGGCATGAGACATCAAGGAGTGTGATGAAAGAAGGAAACATATAAGAAAGAACACAGAGCAGCTTCAGATTAGGTAAGAGCTTTGAATCTAGCCTGCTTGCAACATACTCTCAAGAGAAAACAAAGAATAGCCTAAGATCAAGTGAAGACTTTCAACTTAGCTTGCTTTTAGCATATTCTCAAGGGAAAAATTTAACATAAAACACAAAATAGCTTAAGATCAAATAAGGACTTTAAACCTAGTCTGCATTCAACATATTCTTTAAGGAAAACATTCAAGAAGAACATAAAAATTAGCCTAAGATTAGGTTAGAACTTTTAATCTGGCCTGCTTTTGGCACACTCTTAGGGAAAATTTAGAAGACAATATCTCGAATTATACTCAGGAAACATGGGCTCACCAATACTTTACTGGTTATACTCTATTGAATTATCCTAAAAAACACAGTCAAAAGAAAACATAAAGATAAAGATTTGTCAGTGAGATTTAGGGTACTTTACAGTAAATCCTAATCTGTATTTGTTGTTCTTTGTCAGAGAATAGTGGACAGTATGAAAACATAAGTAAAATGACAATTACAGTAAGAAACACATCACCATTGACATAGACTAGGATCCCATAAATCATCTTGTATATTTGATGTTCAAACCAGTTACAATATTCAAGCCTGGTGGGTCTTTACAGCTACAAACTTCTCTTCTCTTCCTATATTTATTCAATTACAAACAGAGCTTCAGTAGCCTCAACAACTATTTACATCAAGTAATTATTCAAAACCCCACCCTTAATATTGTCTTCTAGAGAAGTATTTATAGAAGAGTGAGGGGGTGCAGTGAAAGTAGGTCTATTTGTTTAATTAACACAGAGTAAATGCTTCTCGGCCCTTGGGAGGCCAAAGGAAGAAGATATTAGATGTTTTAACTCTGTTTAATTAATTTTACATCGACTTTATCAACATTAGTCACTTTTGTTGACTTTGGAGTATTTTGGTAGGCTGGTAATTAATTCTGGGTTGTCTTTTGGAAAATATCTCTGACTATTCATTAACTGTGTATTCTTTTGAGGTAAATTAGCTGGCAGGTGACATGTTGAGTAGAAATAGCCTTGCTGATGTGGCTTTTGGAGGCTTCCTTTGCTGATTTGTCATGATCTGTTGCTTTTAAACACTGACTAGGCCTTGATTCTTCCTCTTAGGTCTTTATAATTATCTTCGTAGCCTTAAATTTCCTGCTGACTATATTCTTTGTTAAATATCCCTTTTTTTTTGGCTCTCGGTCTTCATTTTTGGGTTAAGCTCTCTTAATCTTCCATTTTTATGTATTAACCCTTTATCTTTTATTATTTCGCTGACTTTCCTTTAATCCTCTGCCTTTAACCTTTAAACTGTGAATTCACCCCTTAAACCATGAGGTTAAGTCTTTTGATCTTCAACGTTGCGTCTTAATCTGTCATGTTTATTTCGTGATACTCTTTTACTGTTCTTCATTAATCTTCATTGGTTTTGCTAACAGGCACTTTTTTTATGCACTGGGGGGTTTTACTGGGTAACCATGTGCTTGGTTTTTAGGCCTTTGAAGTTTTGTTTTTACGTTTAAACTGTTCTTTGCTCCTTTTAAATTCGATTCAGGCCTTGGTTTTTGTGCTTTGGCTTGTATTTGGACCACAAGGGTCCTCATATTTGGCCACTGGCCCTCATTAACTGTGGGGAGGGTTTCTACTTCGAAAACCATTATAAAACCTGCAAAAAACAACAAAATATGTTATAAAAACATGCGGTGGAGGGTTTTAACTTCTTAGGAAGTTGGTGGAGGTGGAGGAGCATATGCAGAGGAGTGAAATGCAAGTGGAGGAGGCTTCATGGAGAAAAACACGCGAAAAAATGGTTCAAAAATATATTTGGCGCAAAATTAGAGATTGGCGGTTTTGCAGAAACCGCGAATGGCTTTCGCGTGACCCTCGGGTGGTAGGTGGTTTTCGTTTGATCGAATTCAATCCAATTAAGAGGAGACACGTGGCCTTTGTAAAACCGGTGGTATCGCGCGATTTATGATTGTTAAACTTCAGATGGTGAATTCACGCGATATATAACGTAGACTGTTGGATCTGAGGGAAAAGATCCAACGGCTACAGGGGAACCCGATGGAGAGAGGTGCATGGTGAGAGTTTGAGTGGGGGCCAGGTGTCAAGTAATGATTGGATGAGGGGTTTGCGTAGTGGAAGATGGGCCCTGGTGGAGTTGGATAGTCGGGTTTGATCGGGGCCATTGGATCATGTAGATCAACAGCCACGATTAATGCAGAGGGGCGATGAGTATATATGGGTTGAGAAATCAATGGATAGGGGGGGAGGCGTAATAGCCGTTAGATCAAGGCTTGAAGCCTACGATATATGGCTAAGATTGATTGGTGGAGTAGTAAGGTGGGGATAAGGGAAAATAAGGGAAGGAAGGAAGGGATGGTGGGGGTGAATTTTCGCCATTAGATCACATGGATCCACGACCAAGATCTCATCGGAGTGTTGATATCGGGGTGGGAAGTTTATAAAGAGAATGCGGGTTCTTCATGGAAATGTTGATACGATAGGGGCTTAAGCAGAGGCACTGGGGTATGGTCACGTGGAGGGATAAGGTGACTAAGAGTAGAGGGAACAGTGCCAGGGAACAACACTGCTAGGGAACAACACTACTAGGGAACAGCAGTTAGGGACCAACACTGCTAGGGAAAAGTAGTTAGGGAACAACATTGCTAGGGAAAAAAAGCTTAGGGAACAGCACTTTAGGGAACAACAGCTTAGGGAACAGCCATTAGGGAACAACACTGCTAGGGACCATTAGTTAGGGAACAACACCACTAGGGAAAAATAACTTAGGGAACAACAATGCTAGGGAACAACACTTTAGGGAACAACACTGCTTAAGGAATGACAATGAAGATTAATTTTTTTGGACCAGGAACATAAAGGGACTTCAAGAAGAAACAAATTTTAAATGATATTTTTTTCTTGAAGACTAAAGACTTGTTTTAGCCATCGTTTTCTATGGAAAAAAATTTACTGATGGCTAACACTTGGAACACGTTCCTCATATTCATTAACTTCAATTAGGTTTGACCTAGTACTTACTTAATGTTTTGTCCTAGTACTCCTTAACACTCCTCAACATGCATTAGCACTCTCTAGTACACCTTAACACTCTTAAACATGCCCTTCCACTTCATGGCATGCATAACACTCCTTGATACATTTTGGCACTTGCTCGTGTTGGCGCTTGGAAAGTATTACCTTGTATGGAATATGTTGAGATGCGTTGGTATGATTTGTCATGATTTAATATTAAATTTATTTGAGATCAACTGTTGGAAAGTAGATGAGAAGCAACAAAGGAAGACTTGGCACTTAGAATGCACTAAGACTTTGTACTTGGCACCTGTTGACGCCTAGTCTTGGTGTGCCTAGCATGCCCCTCTTGGAAAAGGTAAAAATTGATGACTTATTAACCCTCTTATGTGTTGATTTCCTTGTAGATTAACTTTTTTCTCACTTTTTTTGGCTTGATAGTCCCTGGCACGTAGTGAAATACCCTTAAACATCTTGGCATGCCTTATCACTTGGCCCATCTTACCTTTTTTTACATTACTTGGCACTATCTGGCATATCTTAGCATTCCCTAGCATGCCTTGGCACCATGTCCTCACACCTAGAATTTACATTTTTCACGACTTGGGAACCCAATCAAGTCCTTGGCTACTGTAGTTCATGTGACAATATTGGTCTGCTTCAACCATAACAACTTGACCAAATGCACCTACTACAAGTAGGTTGTGCCTTTTTCACCTAAGAACTGTCTATAACTCATCTTATGTCACTCATTTCCAAGCTCAACTTGTCCCACTTAACTAGTTACCAAGACAAGGATCACATGATCTAGCCATGCCCATAAAACAACTAAGCAACATAGATTACACAGGCAATAATTAACAAGTATGTTCAGTTCATATAAAAAATATAACATTAACTTAGAGTTTGCAAGAACCACAAGATGCACAAGGCACACAAGATATAAGGTGACACAATTAAAGTGCCCCCAAAATTATACACAACAATGTACAATATGCAATTTTCTAGAATATTTTAAAACATCAGCATGTAGCCAAAGTGTGCCACATCTCATATAAAAAAAATAGCTAAAGGAAAAACAATTTTGTGCCTAGCACAAAGTGATCTCCCTTTGTCTAAAAATTCTATGCCAAGCCCCGTATAACAACTGTAGGCTTGCCTCCTATAAATATGATACTAAACTTCTCCTAACACACTTCATTCTTATCATACTTGAATTCTTTGACACTCCTTAACATACTCTTATTCATTCCTTTCCATGCATTTTTACCTAGTTATCCCTTGATATGCCTTGACACTCCCTAACACTCTTCAAAATGCATTGAAATTGTCTGACATGTGTTAGAATTTCTTTTCATTCCTAATTTGCATGCCCTGACACTCCCTAACTAGGATGCCCTCACAACTACCCTTAATTTGCAACTTGGGAACCCAACCAAGCCCTTGCTTGACTACAAGAGCTTGAAGAAGTTACAGTTACTACAAATAGACTATGTTGTTGAATTATGTAGCTTGGGAGGTACTCCACAAGCCCAGTGAGATGGGTTTGTGTGAGTTTGGTCACAAAAGCATTTGTGGAAAAAAAAACCAAGCAAAGATATTTTGGACCCAAGATGGGGTTTAAAATCTAAAGGAAAATTAAAAAGGAAAAATGATATTTCCTATGGTCTAACCTGTAAGCTCTAGAGGGTTCCTAAGAGGTCTAGGAAAAAATATTTAAGGAGCCCTTAGGATGAACACAAGGACATCAAGTGAGAAGGAGCTCATTTTATCAAGGGGGTGAAGAGAGATGTAGTCCTAAATTAGGTTGCGTAAGAGGGCCGATCAGTAAGGGTTGTTAAAGGGAGGCCATGGTCATCCTCCAAGTGAAAGATCATCATGTGAGGGTTCACAATAATGTTGCATACCTTAATGGCTGGTTCGAGCTAGAAAATAGGGTGGCATATTGTTGGTTCTCTTCTAGACTATTGATCTTAAGAGAGGTTTTCCATGAGAATATGGGCATGTGATTTCAATGGTGTCTTTGTGTGAAGGCCGCATCAGATTCTGAAATGTTGAAATTTTCAACAAGAAACAGTGAAATTGGAAACCAGAAACGACAAAAAAAAATGCACCCACATTGGTGATGAATTTTAATGCATCAGGAGTGAGGAATGTGGGGCATCTAATTTATTTTTCCCTTAAATAAATTGGACAATAAATTGTAATTTCATCTCATAACAAATTGTGTCAGTTAACTAAGTCATGATGACTGAGTTAGGTCAAGAATTTCGAGTTGAGGGTCTAAGATGAGGCATATAGAGAGATTCTAATATTTTTGGGGTCCAGTTGTAGTTGATGCATTAGTGGGGTGAAGGTGTGAATTAGTTAACTCAGTTAAATGAGTTAAAATTAGTTTAACTAGTTCTTACTGTGTGATGATCTAGTGAGAGGTCGTCCAGTGAATTAAATTAGATTTAATTCACAATGAGTGATCAATCATATAACTGATAATTCACTATTAATAATTACATTCATGTTAGTTCCGAGGAAGACCTAGTTGAGACAGAGGTTAAAGGGAACATAACAATCAGTTGTATTTATACAAGATTGCCCACGTGCAATTATAAAGTCATTGGGATGCGATGATGGATTGTGCAATCAGGGAAAACTAATTTTACTCATTAATATGGAGCTAATTTCCTAGGAATTGCATGAGCAAGGTAGGCTGAAGGAAGGCTGAGAATTGGCTAAGCACTGGACTGAGTGTTCCTATATCAGCGGGAGAAAATTGGCAGAGTGCTGGGGAATCTCATGAGAGATTAAGCATTGTATTATTTCATGATTCCTTGACTTAATACACAATAGAGATAGAGGGGTTTTTAGTAGTTTCTTTCCTCGTATACATCTCTTTTTGTGCAATTGATAAATTTTTTCTCTTAATTATATGTGATTGTGCGATTGTGTTTTTTTCCGCAAATTTGATGCAGGAGCATCCTGCCTAATTTTCATTATTTATTTGTGTGATTTAGGGGGTGAGGTTTTATTTATTTATTTTTTAAATTATGTAAATTTTAAAAATACTTGAAGAGAAAAATGTGAGTGTGAGATTTAATGTAAATATTCTCTTAATTAATTGAGAATATGAGTTGGAGTTGAGTTGTATAGATAGTTTAGGGATTATGAATTCCATAAATGGAACTTAGTTGAGTAAAAAAAAGAATAAATCTATTTTAGAGTTTGGTTGAGATAGTTGTGGAGGAAATCATGGATTGGAATTAATCCACAATTATGTATAAATATGAGGTTTGTGTGAGGATAGAGACACAGAGAATGGAATAGGAGAGAGGGAGATAAAGAGAAATGGTGTGAGAGTTTTTTAAAAAGGCCGAGAGTCGAGAGGCCCACAAATGTAATAATCGGGAAATTGGTTTGAATTTGTAATTTTACTGTTATTATTATAAGCAAGTATTTTGTTTATTATTTGGCTCTCTCTTCATATGTATTTTTGAGTTGAATCTAAGTAGAATAATCTGGAGATTTCGATGGAAGATTTTATGAGAAGGGAACATGCAATCTATTAGTATGCAAGTATCTGATTTATTTTAGATGCTCTGCATCAATTTTGGTATCAAAGCCAAAGATCCATGCCTGGTAAGGTGCAATCGGAGTTTATTGCAAGTTGTGTGTGTCTATCCACCTATTATTTGGTCGAGTGTTGTAACTGCAGATTCGAAAGGGGAGAGCACTACTGCGTTGTTTATTGATCATGTAGATTCGAAAGGGGAGTGCACTACTAAGTGGTGTGTGGAAAGTGGTGCTTTCCAGGAGTGTGAAATTTTTTATCAAGTTGCTTATGGAATTGGATGTTGCAGAGAGGTGATATATAAGCGATATAATTGTGGAGTGCTGAGGGTTTGTTCAACAACCCAGATCTAAAATTCTAGTGCGAAAATTAGTGCTTCGAAAAGGATTTTGAAAACTATCAAAAGTTGGTATTTCATGAAGATTTGTGGGATGTAAGCGAGGTACATGATCGAGCCAAAGTTATGGTTTTCATAAAGTTTGCAAGTTCGTGCCATTCCTTGGCCACAATGGTGTATACAGTCAAATTAATTAGCTTGCTTTTCATTTTTCATTTCACTGATGTTTCGAGATCAGTTGATAATTTATTAGATGTTTGTGCGAGGATATGATCCTCACTACGAATTTTTCTTGAATATGTGTTGTCTTCCTATTGAACATGAACTGGAATTTGAGTGCTGAGCTGTTAACAACAACCTCTAGAGCTAATGACTGCGTACCATGAGAAGAGCATTCTACTCCATCCTATGGTCCCTGATACGGTGTCTGCAAATTCATTTTAAGTCTAGAGAAAATCAAATGGTGTATGCCTAAATTTTTAATTTGGTATTTTTTTAGTGGTAGATAAATTTATGTTAGAAGATTGTAGGGCTGAGCCATGGGTGTGAGAAATTGACTGTGCGTTTCCCATGGTTTGATATCTCTAATGAGCGTTGACTACGATGTGGCTAGCAAACGGTAGAAAGTGTCCAGAAAACCTTCGAGCAACATCAAAAAATTGGTCGAGGTTCCTGTCTCACTGAGAAAATGGTGATGGTCGAGGTGGAGGATCTGAGCGTTGAAGAATTGATTGAGGAGAAACTTGCATGCTCAGTTTTTATAGTCAGAAGCTTTGAACTGGAAGTTAATGGCAAATTGGAATGGTGAAACGGGTTTGATAAAAATCATGAGTTGAAATTGATCTGCGAAATTCGATCTACAATAACGCAGAGAAGGTTGTGAATTAAGACAGAAAAACATGAATCAAAGTGGCGCAGCGGAATTATGAGTCAAAGAAAATGGAACAATGAAGATGTTTTTGAAAACCACCAAGGGTTTATCGCACCGGTTGAGAATGGTAAGTGGTAATTGCTGGAGAGTACGCTATAGCATCTAGAAGTCGATGTGTGGCAATTAAAAACCACTTATTTCGTGTGAAATAATAAGCTTATACCTTGTGCATGAGGGGATGCGATATCCGTTGGATATACGCATAGATCATCATTGAAGTGCGATAATTGTGGTATGGTCGATAACCATCGAATGGACTCCTCCATAAATGTCGGGCAAAGGTATGTTAAGTAAAATTATGGGACCGAGCATATTATATGTTGACATTTTTGGTTTTCTTAACCAAAATAAAAAATTATAGATAAATATTTTTGCGGGAATGATTTATATATATGTCAACATGTTGTGAAAAACATAATTAGAATTAAAGTGAAAATTTTTTAAATACATATGAATGACTTTTTATCACTGCAGTAGTTTTAAAGGAAATTAAGTTCCGCTTAAATGAATGGAAAAGGAGAATGCGCTATCCTGGGTGATATAAAGAGAAACATGCATTTTTATAATATATGAGATGGTTTATTATGCATAGTGTGGGTTCTTCATAGTTTTGGCTGTCATTTTGGACCAAGGCTTGTAGTTGGAAATGGGAGAATTCTTTTGATTTGTGTTTTAAGATTGAAAACACAAACAAACCACAATTTCTCGATGTTGTAGAATCCTTGTTTTACCATTATGTGGTGACACATGAGGAGGCGTTGTTCAGGATGGGCACAATATACGAGTTGTACATTATTCATTAAAGAGGTTGAAAACATGAATAACTTGTTCTCTATACACAGGTGAAGAGATGTGAATTGATGTACAATTTATAATGTGCAGTTGTATGGTGCATGGAAGTGCAGGAAAACTGTTTGTGCTAAGATGATGAGTGTGTTGAAGAGGTTATGGTATGAAGGGCAGGAAAATATTCACAGTGATAAAAATGACACAGAAGAGTGAAATCCGGAGAGTTGAAATTGCAAAGAGAAGGTTTATTAAATAACCTTGAAGGGAGCATAAGGTATGATCATTCATTTCAAAGAGGTATTTTAAATGTTGAAAATTAAATGGTTTATTTATTTTCACCATAAAATAAATCTTGGAAAAAAAGGATTTCATTTTGATTTAAAGGCTTCAGTCTCATGTGAAGTGATAATGGGAGACTGATGATATTTTCATAAGAATGGAGTATGAGAGAGAGTGAAGTTTTTACATCATGAAAATGTATTAAGGCTGGATTTTAACTGTGTTGTATAACTTGAATTAGAGTCAAAATATCCACTATTGTAATTATTGGGTCAAGCCTTGAAGTCAAATAAGATGTTAAGTTCAAATGAAAATTTGTATAGCTTGAGTCAAGTTAAACCATTGAGTTATTGTACAAGAGGGTGTATTTTTCATCCAATATGAAGAGTTGATGTAAATTCTGGAGTCAAAGAGTCCTAAGCCAAGTCAAAGGTTTGAATGTAATTGGGTGCATGATCGGCAGAGCCCGACACCCAAAGAGTTTGGTCATTATAACACATGAAATACTGCAGTTGTTGTTTGCAGCAAAGAGGAGCAAGAGAGTTGCCAGAAATGATTCCAAGACAGAGAACTGAAAGAGGTCAAGCATAGGAAGAGAGCTTGTATTGTTGAATGGAAAGTATGGAGGCTTGCTGAAAAGGCGATTGAATGAAATCCACAAGTGAACAGATGAAGTTCACAAAGGAGGAGAAGATGACTGGTGATAGTCATTTTAGAGGTTCTGAGAAAGACCGCAACAGAAGAAAGAAGAAGGAAGATGCCAAGGCAAATGGCATATGGAAGCAGTTGACTGATGAAGAGTATGAGAGGGAGAAAACTGAGATAATAGTTCACCTTGAGTTATTGATGGAATTTTTGCAGAGAAATAAAAAAGACCAGAGACATGTTTGGACCATGAGGAAGAAAGTGAAATGGCAGAGACTACACACAAAGAGGGAACAACAGGTAAACATACAGTTGACATAAGATCTGAGGAAGCTTGAGCATATGATGAGTGTGCAATTGAGATGTGAAGAACTCATAGAGGCTGAGTTGAAAATGGAATTTTCCATTTGTGGCCTAGAACAGGGTAAAATTATGTGTGAAGAGATCAATGAGAAATATCTCATGGACTATTGGAATAGTTCAGAAGGATTGGAAGATATGTTGACAAGAGAAGTAGATGAGGCCATGAATCCTTGCATTTTTAAATCTCATAGTTTGTTTATGTTTACAGGATGTGAAGAATATGGTGGATAGTATGGTGAAACTGTCACAAAGATAAATGAAGCCTTTGAGGTGAAGTGTGATGGAGAATGCCTTTCAAAGAAGGAAGGTACTGATTTATTGAAGTAGAATGAAATCATAGATGAATTCATGTTTGGTGTAAGAAAACCAGTTGAAGTAGTTATGGAGAAGAAGCATAATGAAAATTCCAAAGTGATATTCCAAGGAGGTAAACAAATGAATTTGTTTAATGAAATTGATGACAAAATTTTGCAATGTGATGATACAGAAACTAGGATAACTTAGGAAGATTTCCAGAAGAAGAATGAAACTGGGAATGAAAGTTGTGATGAAATTTTGGAAAGATTTCACATGTAAATAGAGTTCCTGGAATGATGGCTTAAGGAACTTGAGGGAGAAGGGAAGCTTGCAGAACCTGATACAGAAGAGATTGTAGTTACCGTCCATGATAAGGATGAAATGTTTGTAACATTTATAGAGTTAAGTGAATGTTTTAACTCTTCAAATAATGATGTGGCTATAGATATAGAAGGAAACATAAATAAATATGATGTCGAAATCAGAGAAATTGAGCAGAAAGTATTTGGAGATGAGATGAAATATCAGGAGCAACAAGAAAGTTATGGCTTTAGAGACATAAAGGAAATAGAAGTATTGAACCAATAGGATAAATATGAAAGTAGCCAACAATTCAAAATAGGATCTACTGAAATCCAGAAAGTCTATGATGGGATATTGGTGCTTGAAGCATCAAAATAGGCCGAAAGGTCTTGTATTTTTAAAACTAATAGTTTGTTGATGAATGCAGGTACAACATCAAATGAGAAATTTGTTATTGTAGGATAAATCAATGATTATAGTTGTGATCAAGGAGAACTTCTTGATTATTCATCATTTCAAAAAGTTGAGTGTTCAATGCAACTGGAGATGGAAGAATTAGACAAAGAGGAATTACTCCAAGGAATTGGAGAAAGAAATTGTTGGAGAGGTCGATGGAATGCGATTGATAGAATGAGTGATGCTGATGTACAACCAGTTTGAGATTCTTTTAGAATTTGGAGACCAAAAGAATGGATATCAATGATTCCATACAAGTATGTAATTCCCGAAATAAATATCATGTGGTATGGAAAAGCGAGAGTTACATTCAATAGTACTCTCGAAGTACTATTGTGTAAATTCTGTGCAAATTTACAAAATGGAGTTGATACTTTAAAAGACCAGTATAAAAACAGAGTTTGGAATCCTGGAGGGAGCAAGTCATTGAGACTTGTGGTTATCGAATTATTACAGAAAAGTGAAAAACCTCATAGACAAGAGTTTATGGAAGCTTCTCTACATGGGGAGTCTGATGCAGGGGCATCCTGACTAATTTTCATTATTTATTTGTGTGATTTAGGGGGTGAGGTTTATTTATTTATTTTATAAATTATGTACATTTTAAAAATAATTTAAGAGAAAAATGTGAGTGTGAGATTTAATGTAAATATTCTCTTAATTAATTGAGAATATGAGTTGGAGTTGAGTTGTATAGATAATTTAGGGATTATGAATTCCTTAAATGGAACTTAGTTGAGTCAAAAAAGGGATAAATCTATTTTAGAGTTTGGTTGAGATAGTTGGGGAGGAATTATGGATTGGAATTAATCCAAAATTATGTATAAATATGAGGTTTGTGTGAGGATAGAGACACAAAGAATGGAATAGGAGAGAGGGAGATAGAGAGAAATGGTGTGAGAGTTTTTGAAAAAGGCCAAGAGACGAGAGGCCCACAAATGTAATATTCAAGCAATTGGTTTGAATTTTTGATTTTCCTGTTATTATTATAAGCAAGTATTTTGTTTATTTTTTGGATTTCTCTTCATATGTATTTTTGAGTTGAATCTAAGTAGACTAATTTGGAGATTTCGATTGAAGATTTTATGAGAAGGGAACACACAATCTATTAGTATGCAAGTATCTGATTTATTTCAGATGCTCTTCATCAAAGTTGTAGGAAGGATTTAGTATCTTGTTTTAGTACATTACAAGATTAGATTGAATCTCGTTGGTTATATTTTTGACATGGTATCAAAGTAGGAATATTTTGGGGGTGAGTTTGTAGATAATATCTGAATGTTTTGGTGTAAATTAAAAAAAAAGCATATTTGGATTCCTTACGAAAAACTACCAAAATGAAAAAAATCAGTCGAATTGGAGCTTGAATGAGGGAGATATCATTGATTTAAAATCAAATCATTTTTAGAAACTTTTTTAATGGTGGGACAATTACAATGTGTGCGAGTCAAGAACCTATATGCACTTGAGGTACTGGATGCATGAAAAGCTTTGAGGAGCATAGCATAGGTTATATACTTGGTGGTTGAGAGGGAGCACCAATTACCTCTCAACACGCAGCCTCAGAAGTAGTCTTAGAAGGTGGTGGAGTAGCAACAATTGGAGAAGAAAAGAGGAGACTGAGTGGAAGCGTACAATCAAGCAGATACATCCATGAGGGGGAAATTTCAATCCAAATGTGTATAGGGAACAAATGCAACCATAACTCTAGGTGAAAGGTGGGTTGATGTGTAGACATAATACAAAGATAAGAAATTTGGGTAGGGTCCATTCAGATGGCATGTCTTATGGGTCAAACCTTGCTACGAGGAGCCCACAATACAAAAGTAGAAGGAAGGATTAGTTATCTTGATGCAGTCAGATGTCAGGAAGACATAAATCAGAGTGATAGATGTCAAATAATGGAGTGTAGATTACAATTGACAATAGTGAAAAGGGCATAGATCCAGATGTCAGTAGTAGCGAAGAGAGTCCAGTAGACCGGTGCAATAACTAGCATCAATCAGAATAATATGATGATAGATGCATTATATTGATTCAATTGTTCGGAGGCTACTCAGTTTCAGGATTTGCAAGTGCAAACAAGACTAGATAAGTGCTGCATGCAAAACATTCCAAAGGTACTAGATCGGGATAGATTGAATTCCTTTTTTGTTGAGAGGGAGTGTTGAAATTTGCAACAAGAAACTGTGAAATTGGAAAGAAAAAAGGACACAAAAAACGCACCCATGCTGGTGAGGAATTTTTATGTACCAGGAGTGAGGAATGTGAGGCGCCTAATTTATTTTTCCCTTAAATAAATTTTACAATAAATTGTAATTTCATCTCATAGAAACTTGTGTCAGTTAACTAAGTCATGATGTCTAAATTAGCTCAAGAAATTCGAGTTGAGGTGATCGAGGTGGATATTGCTGGCCACCCACCTATTCCACTTGGGCACTTGCCATTGTCTCTTTCATTTTTTCAGTTTCCTTAATTATAGCACAATTTACTCTTTTTGTCAGTTTTTCAGGTCCTGAACTTCCAAAGCTGTTTTGAGGCCCCAAATGACATTTTTTGTGCATGAAAGGTTTAGAGATTTCTTAGAAATCACATTAGAAGTTGTAGTCCTCAGAGATATATTTCTAATGAGGTATATATTGTGTCAAACAGAGATCACATGACCAAGTTACAACCCAAGGAAGTTGGCTGCCCAACTAACCCCAACGGGGCCAATACAATTTTGGTGTTACATCTCCTCAGGTTAGGGTTTTCTCTTATTTTTCAATAATAAAAATTCCCTTGAGCCTTATTGTAACACAGTTCATATCCATGTAGCCTCCACATCTCTTCTCAGAGACAAGCTATCATTCCCTAAGCTAGTCTCTTTTCCATTTTGTCTGTAATAATTTTTCAATATTTGATATTAATGAAATGAAGTGTGTTAGCCATCAGTAAAATTTTATCAGAGAATATGATGGCTAAAATATGTCCAGAGCCTTCAAGAGATTTTTTCTATGCAAAAACTGCTCATTCTTGAAGACTTCTTGTGCTGCCTAAACTCGGCAAGCAATCTTCATTGCCGTTTCATTAAGAGAAACCCCCCAAGTTAAAGCCTATTGTTCCCTTCAAAATTGTTTCCTAAAAAACCCCTTTTCATCATTTTATTCACTCATGATGTCCATTTTTACCCTCTATTTTCCTCTGAAAAGGCTCCTCTGCTCCTTTTTCATTTTCCCTTCATTCCCCTCAAAAAACCTTAAAAAATCCCCTTTGAACCATAAAACCCTATGTTATGGTTTAAAAATCCTTCCTTTTAGCTATCAGGACTACAAAAAGCCATGAAAACCCACAAAAAATTCATAAAAACCCTTAAAAAGTTTCTCCCATCCTTTTTAAGGCCTTAAGCCCTCGAGGGCTTAAGTTTTTTCACCTTTTCCGTCATAAGGCCTAGCGCTATAACCAAGCACTTTAAAAGGAACCCCTCTAACCCTATCGCATCGGAGTTTTCCCTAAATACCGCATTTTTGTTGCAAAATTTCCCCCAATGCAATAAGCTCCCTTGTCCTTAGCCCCTGGTCACTTCTCCTTCACAAAACCGCGTCCCAACATTTTCACCTTAAGCTCCTCCCTTATCCCTTATACCATCGTGCCCTTTTAAAGAAATTAATTTCTCCTTTGGAAATCTCCTTGCGATATACAAACTTCCTAAGTGATCTTGACCGTTGAGCTTATCAATCTGACGGTCATTTCTTGCCCACTGCATCCCCCGATCGCTCGACACATTTCTTTGTCTCACCTTCGGCATTGAATCTTTGCTGTCGATCGATAAAAATCGACGGCCCTCATTAATCCAATCCATTTACCTTATAAAGGCAATCTCCACCATTGATTTGTTAGATCCAATGGTCGTCATTTATTCTGTCACCCAACCTCCCTCCGGTCCCACATCCCAATACTCGACCACCCCTCCAACTATTGCATGAGACCTATCCCCCACTTCAAACTCCTGTCGTGCAACTTGTTCGTCACGCCCGACCCACACCGTCAGATCTCCTCCCCTTATTCGATAGTATGCATCGCATATTGTGCAATTTATCTATCCGGGGTTTAACACGCCAATGTCACGTGATACCGGCGGTATCAAAAAAGCCACGTGGAATAATACTACTGGATCACGTTCGATTCAGCTAAAACCACTTACCACCCAAATCGAACGCGATAACTGCTCGCGGTAATTCCAAATTGTCTTTGCCCATTTTCGCTCCAATTTTCAAATTTAAACCTGTTTTCACAGGTTTTTCCCGCAGAACCCCTTCACCTACTTATTCTCCCCCTCTGCACCACTCCATCGCTCCACCAACCTCCTAAGTAGTTTTTCTGAAACTCACAGGTTTTTAATAACATATCTTGTGGTTTTTGCAGGTTTTTGGTGATAGTTTTTAAGGCAGAAGCCCCCATAAAGTTCAAAAAGAAAAATGGCTAAGGATTGCCTCATCCAAAGCCCAGAAAACACAAAAAGGAGTTTCTTTAAGCATAAACCCAGGTTTTTTATAAATTATTGTTATATATAAATCAAAACCCCAGTGTACCAGAGCCTCATGTCCACAGTAAAAGAAAAAGTAGTGAAGATAAAAGAAGAATAGTCCTCAAACACAACACCAAGGCCTAGATCTATTTAAAAAGGGAAAAATCACCATCTGAAGGATTAAAAGAGTTAAACCTTGTCGTGTTAAGGTTAAAAAACAGGGTAAAGATGAACACATTCATAAGAATCAAGGTTAAAGACTCCGAAAGGATTATGTGCGCATAAAGTAGAATCACAATTAGAACAATGTTTTAAAGCCACAAAAACAGACAAATTAGTAGAAGGAGCTTCCAAATTCCACCTCAGTGAAGCAATAAATGCCAAAATTTCTGCCTTCAGGTTTATTTCCTCAAAATAAGGCACTGTGAATGCACAGTCAGGGATATTTTTAAAGAGGCAGCTCAACATTAACTACCAACCTACCAAAAACCCTCAAAGTCAACAAAAGCAACTAAAGGTGATGGAACTTAATGTAAAATTGATTCAAATAGAGATGGGCATTCAAAATATTCTCTCTTAGGCCTCCAAAAGGTCAATAAGCCATTAATCTATATTAATTGAAAAAATGAACCCTTATTACACTCCACCTCCTCTTTCTTCTATAAATACTTCTGTAGAAGACAGTTTAGAGGTTGGTCTCTGGATATCTGTTGTATGTAAATAGATTTTGAAGTTGTTTTAGCTCTGTTAGGAATTGAAGATTACATAAGCTGAGATGAGAAGTTTGAATATGTAAAGACCCACTGGACTTGAAGATTGTAACTGGTTTGAACATAAAATACAAATAGCTGATTTATTGGATCCTAGTCTATGTTAATGGTGATGTGTTTCTCACTGTAATTGTCAATTTTCTTTATGATTTCATTCTGTCCACTTTTCTTTGATAAAGAACAGAAAATATAGATTAGGATTTACTTCTGAAGTACCTTAAATCTCACTGATAAATATTTATCCTTTATGTTTTCTGTTGATTGTTAATTTGAAGGTAATTCAATAGAGTATAACCAGTGAAGTGTTGGTAGGCCCATATTTCCTGAGTACAACTTGAGAATTTGTCTTTAAATGTTCTTGAGAAGTCTGCTAATTAAATTTGAGCTAGAGAATTTTATGGTTAGCTCTGTCCTCTGGTTTATCTCCAACAGTTGCTTTGAAAAGTTCCCTTAAAAGTATGTTGAAAGCAAGCTAGTTTAAAAGTACTTACCTGATCTTAGACTACTTTTTATGTTATCATGAATGTTTTCCTTTGAGAATATGTTGAAAGTAGGATAATTTAAAAGTCTTTACTTGATCTTAAGCTGTTCTCTGTTTTTAAATGTTTTCCCTTCAAAGTATATCAAAATCAGGCTAGTTTAAAAGTACTTACCTAATCTTAGGTTAATTTTGTATTTTCCCCTTAAGAGCATGTTGAAATCAGGCTAGTTTAAAAGTACTTACCTGATCTTAGATCGTTCTTTGTTTCATAACGTGTTTTACTTCTTTCACTTCATTTCTTGTTGTTTCATTCTATAAAATCTACTTAAATAGATCCTTTGACATAGATGACTTGCCCCATGGACCACTCTTGAACCTTGATGTTCAATTAAATCCTATTATGACTCCATAGCCCAATGGATTGATGATGTCCCTTGCTTCTCTTATCAGATGAACCATTCCTTCATTTAATTACACCTTCACCCTTCATTATAGACTTCCTTCATCTTCATGTTATCTTGCCCAACCAAAACAAACAAAAACCCTTGTGTTTTATAACTAGCCTAAGATCATACTTGAAGCCTTAAAATATCATATTCTTGAACACATATATAGAGAGATCCCTCTCTGAATATAGGATGGCTAGGTCCTCATATTCCAAAGTGGTTTTGATGTAGGCTCTGCAACATTTTTACTTGTCAATATTGCAAACTACGGAGGCATAACATACTGGCGACCATACTGGGGAATCTTCTGAGTAAAATACTTAAAACTAAACACTCAGTATTCATTGCAGTATAAGTAGATTTCTTCAAGAACTACCAAGCATGTTGGTAATCATGATAGGACTTGTCTGAATCAGTGGCAATCTAAGTTCTTCTTCGGATTCTAATAGACCCTTATCAAACCTTGAAGAGATAAGCTATCTAAGCCATAAGAGTAAACTATGTTTGTCTCATCACCGTTTCTAAGTGTTGAAATAGATATAGGACACTCTCATAACCCATAGAACTATTAAAAAAATCAGAAAACCAAAAAACATTTCATATTGGTATTCAAACCTATTAGTGGTGGTGGACCATAAAACATTTTACCTTCTAAAAGCTAAAAATTTCCACCTGGTGACTCCAAAATCATGAAACAGACCTAAAGAGTCCAATGGGAAACCCATTTCTATCATAAAATCATACAAACTTAGCTTAGGAAAATTCTATGATTAATTTTTCTTGTTAAAAGATCAGTTGGCCTACTAAAGATTGTCATACTTGGTTGAACTTTTCTTATTATTGGGTCTGAAAACACCACATAGTGGCTTCTAGAAGAATTAATACTAGAGCCTATCCTGACCCAAATCCTCTTGAGATAGTTGATAATCCAGAAAGTATACTTAGGAAGTCTCCTAAGTCTAAGAATTCAACTGTTGTTAGACCAGTCCATAGAGCTAATTCTGTTCCCAAAAACCTAATAGTTCTACAAGAGTTACAAGTTGACTTAAGAAACCCATTCAGAACTAGGTCACTTGATAATATTGATTAGATAGACTTTGAGCCTTCACACTCACCCCAACATAGTGGTGAACTTCCTGGTAGTAGAGAAAACAACTCCACCTGACCTTCATTTCATTTATAACTTTGGTTTTTCTCATCCTAGATCTTCTCAACAGTTCTCTACCGGTCCAACAACTTTTGTTATCCATACTCCCACTGTTCAAACTACTCCATTCCATCAAACCCCTCCTATCTTACATCCTCTACTTGTAAACCCCCCACTTTTTCCACAACCTCCTATCTTGGAAACATGGTATGCCCCTCTAGTCCTTCCTTTACCTTTAGTCAATCTGCCACAAGACTATCAGTCCAAGATTCCATTATATGATGCTAGTGGTGCTACCACTGCTTCACAACATGTGGACAAGATGAATGACTATTTTGATAGAAACGAGATTGATGATGAAACTGTCAAACTCAGATTGTTTGCTCAAAGCTTAGGGGGAGAAGCAAGAAATTGGTTCAAAGGCATAACCTCTCATAGTATTAATGACCTCCAAGCTCTCCATCAATCATTCCTAAACAAATGGGAAGTCAAAAAAAACCCCCTCCAAATTCTTTCAGATTAAAACAACCTCAAGAGAAACACTGGGGAATGTGTTCAAAATTATTGTACTATATTCAATAGTGTTTATAATGCATTACCCCCATATTTGAAACCTCTACAAGGATCAAATTTGGCCAAATTTCCCGAAGGTTTTGATCCTGAAATGGCATATCAGCTAAGAGAAAGAGATCCCTTGAATTTGAAAGACATGCAGAAAGGAGCTCTAGCCGTGGAGGTAAATTTGATTGAAAAAAGAGCTAGGATGAGGAATAAAAAGAAAGTATCATTTAGGGAAGAAGCTGCACCTTCCACATCTAGTTCAAAAATGGAAAGAATGATGGAAGAAATGATGAAGAAAATGAGCATACTTGAGAGAGAACTATCTAGGGAAAATCAATCAGCTCCCCAAAACAGAAATCAATCTCAAAATCAGAATCAAAACTCTAGGAGAAATCAACTTCAAAACAGACAAAGAGAGGATGATCAATAGATCATGCCTCCTTTCTAAGAAAATTATGTTGATGAGGATGAAGAAAGCAATGAAAAAATAGAGGATGACAACATGAACATGTTGGGAGTAAGCAATGAGGATTCTAATCTCCTCTATGGAAGAAAACAAGGTCTATATACACCTTATGATGACAGAAGACCACAAACTAATTATTATGAACAATAATCTGAAAAATCCATCATAGGATCACCTAAACAATATGAACTGAGAAGTAAAAAGAATCAAGAAACTCCCAGGAGAAAAACCTCTGATAAATCTGCTAAAAAAAGCCCTGAAAATGTTCCCAAAAAGACATCAGAAATTCATAAAACAGTGGCTGTAAATTATGATTTAAACAAAGGGAAAAACACCCAGGCCAATTAAAAACAGAGTGTTAACCCCAGTAGCACTAGCACTTCAGCTAATGATCTTGAAAAAACTATTTTAAAAACTGTAAATAATAGAAATCAGCAAACTGATTTTGTTGATGAGTCATTGAACAAGAAGGCCGAATTAAACATTTTTAAAAACCAGATTCCCTTCAGCTTAGAGAATGAAATATCTAAAATAAAAATCTTTGTCCCACTCACTGAACTAGTCACCCAAAATGTATATAGAGGTTAGATTTTGAAAGCTTTGAACATAGAAGATGTTCATGACACAATTAACTTAAATGATGATACCCAGAGCTCATTTTTGGACAAAAAATTGAAGGAAAATTTCAAGAAGGAACCACCCCTCCATTCTACATCAGCTTGAACATCCATGATAACATTTTTTACAATGCCATGCTTGATTCAGGAGTATCACACAACCTCATGCCCCAGGTGATTATGGAAAGATTAGGCTTAGAGGTAACTAGACCCTACAAAGATTTATATTCCTTTGATTCAAGTAGGGTGAGATGCTTAGGCCTAATAAAGGATCTGTGTGTTAACTTAGCCCAAATACTAGCCAAAAGTTTAATAATGGAAATTGTAGTGGCTGATATACCCCCCAAATATGGCATGCTTCTTTCAAGGTCATGGGGTGCTAAGTTACAAGGCACAATGCAAGTGAATATGACTTACATCACCATTCTTATGTTGGCAATATGATGCAATGTGTTGTCCTTGATGGCAACCTACTTGATGAATTTGTCCTTGATGGAAACTGACTTGATGAGTTTATTCATGATGTAAATCTGATGTATCTACAAGTAGCTCAGAAGTAGCAGAGAAAGAAATTTCAGTAAGTGCCAGAGAGATGATAAATATGATATGTCACAAAGCATACGCGGGTTTGTAAAGGAGAAGTAGCGTATGTATGCGGAAATGTATGTGACAAGTAGCGTATTCCTATTTGCGCTCTAAATTTATAAAACCAGGGGACATAACCATGGTATTGGCCCATAGTATTGAGCACTGGATTATCTATTTGATCCCATCCAGGAATACCATCGGAGGTTGAGTGGTTTTGACTCATGGTATTGATAAAGGCTAAACCTATATAAGGAGAAGAGAATAATAGTGCAAGGTGTGCATATGTATGGGTTTTAATGAATGCTTCACTCTGAAGTATATCTGCATGGTTGAACTCTATTCTTAATTGATATATCTGAATCTATGATGCACCTATGGATATGATGAAGGTTCAAGATCTCTAGATCTAGAAATGATGAATCTCTAGGATGATTTGGAAAAGAAATGATGAAGACCTGGCGCAAGTATGATGAAGAAATTGAAGAAATCTGGGTAAGTTTATAGATCTAGACTGTTCTGCAAAGTTTATCTTTTATATATCTATATGCTAGTTTGTCTTGGTAAAAGCACGTATATACGCGGGTCCGCTTAAAGAAAAGTGCGTATGGCAGTCAGGGTTTCTGAAGAATAAAATGCATTGAAGTATACGCAGGTTGATATGAAGAGAAGTGCGTATACACGTGTCTTCAGTAAATAGAAGTAGCTTATGCATTCCATGTTATGCACAGAGGCATACGCAGGTTGGTAAGCAGGGAAGCGCGTATACACGCGGTTTCAGTAAAGAGAAGTAGCGTATGATATTTGATTCAATAAATGTTCAGGGTTGAGTTTACATCTGCATATCTATTCTGAAGTCTGGGTTATTTCTGATATTCTGGTTACAGTGGTCTCACTGTTCTGTTTGAAGTATTGGGAAAAGTATGTTTGTTAATGATTAGTGAAGGGATGTGTTGAAGTTGTTTGATCCAGTATGAAAATTGATGAAACGTGGTCTGCAGTAGTGCTGAAGGTCGAAGCCTTCAGTGAGTGGGTAGTAGCTCCCTTCCAGTGGTAGCTGGTAAACGAGAGCAGGGGGTAGTAGCTCCCTTCCAGGAGAGGCTGGTAAATGAGAGTAGGGGGTTGTAGCTCCCTTCGAGGAGAGGCTGGTAAACGAGAGAAGGTTGTAGCCTTCTGCAGGTGGGTGCCTGCGTGCTGGTATGAGTCTGCGCCATTACAATGTTGTAAGAAGTTTTCTTTATAATAAATATTGAAGACTGAGACAATGGCAGCAGTGGTTTTCTCCCGAATTGGGTTTCCACCTTAAATCCTGGTGTTCATGTGTGATGCTTATGTGTGATGATTTATTCTGTTCTTACTGCACATTTTTACTGCTTACTAAACATCTAATGAATGAATGATGCAATGATCTAAGTAAAGAATTATCTGCATAATGAGATCTCTGGTAATATGCAAGTTTTTTTAAGGATATCCACATGTATACGCAAGTTGGGTTCAGTAAAGTAGCGTATGGCTTTTTGAGAAAGAAAAAACTAAAAATTTATCAGTCAGATCTAAATACTGATTCACCCCCCCCCCCCCCTCTCAGTATTTTTCCCAACAATTGGTATCAGAGCAGGTCCTTCTGAAAAGGCTTAGCCGCGAGAAGGAAGATCAAGAAAGATGAGAAATCAAGATGGAACAACATCTATCAGGCCTCTGATCTTTAACGGAAACAATTTAATCTTCTGGAAAACAAGGATGAGATCCTATATTCAGTCTCTAGGAGCAGATGTATGGGCCATTGTTGAAGGAGGATATCAATATCCAGCCGCAGTACCAACAGATTCGACGGAAAAGAAGAATTATGAAACAAATGCAAAGGCCGTCAATGCTCTAACGGGAAGTATAACTGAATCATAATTTGTCATAGTCATGTAGCTGGATACAACAAAGGAAATATGGGACAAAATCATTCTAAGTTATGAAGGTGATGCAAAGGTAAAAAGTGAAAAACTCCAAACTCTCAGAATTGAATATGAAAATTTAAAGATGCATAGTGATGAGAGTATTGCCAGTTTCTTTTTACGTCTTGATGATGTTGTAAATTGTATGAGAAATCTGGGAGAAACAATAACCGAATCTACTTTGGTTGAGAAAAAATTAAGATGACTAACAACAAAATTTGAGTCAAAAGTTTCTACTCTTGAAGAAAAACAGGATCTTCAAAATCTTATTGTGGTGCAACTTCATGGCATACTAACTGCATATGAAATGAGAAGAGGAGGACCATCTGAAGTCAAAGAAGTCGTCTTTAGAGCTTCTACAAAAGGGAAATAAATACAAGAACCAAAAGAATCAGGATATATCTCAGAAGAAGATGAGGTAAATTTTGTAAAGAAACTTCAACTTGGCACAGGATGATTCAGAGGTAAGCTTCCTTTCAAATGTTTTGATTATGGAAGAGTTGGTCATTATGCTGCTAAGTGTCCTCATAAAGAAACACCTGCAAAAGGGAAGGAAGTAGCAAGAAGAAATAAGAACCGATCTAGCACTAGAAAAAGTTACTATACTCATGAAGACAGTGATGGGTTATCTGATAGTGAGGAAGAATGTGAACAAGATCTTAGACTTCTCATGGCATTTGAAAACGATTCTAGAGAAGAAAAAGATAATTTTATGGATGCTCTAGAGGACAATGATTTTATTGATGAAAACAATCAACTCAAAATATGCTTAGAAGAAAGAAAAATAATCATAGAGACTCTGAAAAATCAGATTGAAGAAGAGAAGAAACACAATGAGAAATTAGAATGTGAAGTGGTAAGTCTAAGAAAAGAACTTGAAAAAGTAAAGAATCTGAATCTTAGATTTGCTAAAGGATCTGAAACCTTAGATGAGATTATCCAGGTACAATGTTCTCCTCTTATAAAGACATGTCTTGGATATATCGGAGAATCTTCTCAGGCTTCAACACCAAATTATCTAAAAGCAGCTACAGCTGGTTTACAACATTCTTCCACTCAGCAAGGGAATAAATAATCCTTACAGGTAAAGCATGATCATCTCAATTCAAAGAACACTAACAGGAATAACTTTCAAAGAAACACCAATCAACAGGTAAATTCAAGTAGAAGATTTCATGATCGCAGAAATTTCTTCTTCAATGGACAATGTTTCTCATGTCACAATTTTGGTCATAAAGTTGTTCAATGTGTTGCATATAAAACCATCATGACAAGAGAAGCAAGAAAGAAAAGGATTGATATTGAAACAAAGAAGAATACCTATAACAACTTTTATCCTCTTCTAAATGAAGTTGAATGTGCTTATTGCAATAACTTTGGCCATGAAGAATCTGAATGTATGAGCAAAGTTCAGCCAAAAGAGCATTTTACTTCAAGCTCCAAAGTATGGAAAAAGAAGGAGTTACAGGTTGAAAATTGTGGCATAGCTTTATTTGCAGAAGGTGAAGAAAATCAATGGTACATTGATAATGGATGCTCAAGACACATGACAGGTGACGAAAACAAACTTCTTGCATATAGTTCTCTAGAAAAAGAAAATAAGGTTACATTTGGAAATGATACTCCTGCGGTAATTAAGGGAAAAGGGTCTGTGTTTCTAAAAGAAAAGGTGAAAGCTAATGATGTCATGTATGTGGATGGATTAAAGCATAACCTATTAAGTGTAAGTCAAATGTGTGATCAAGGAACTGAAGTTGTCTTTAGTTCAAAAGAATGTGTGGTACGTGATCTTGATACAGGTAAAAAAATTATAAAAGGAAAAAGAACTCCAAGCAACCTGTATGTATTAAAGAACTGCAAAGAACAATGTTACTTGAGTAAATCTTCAGAAAACTGGCTATGGCATAGAAGGTTGGGGCATCTGAGCTTCTCTCAAATCAACAAATCAAGCAGACTTAAAGCTGTTCGTGATCTTCCCAATATTACTCTACTTGAAAATATCATATGCAAATCTTGCCAATTCGGTAAGCAAACTAGGGTAAAATTTAATGCCAAGGAAGGATCATCAAGTAAGCCTCTGGAACTCATTCATCTTGTTTATGTGTAGTTTTTGTGAGGGAAAAAGTCACCATCGGTGAAGAATACTATATCTTATTCATTGATGATTTCTCTAGAATGTGTTGGATTGGGTTGATTAAACAGAAAGATGAAGCATTTGAGAAATTTTAGATCTTCAAAGCACTGGTCGAAAATGAATTAGATCTAAAAATCAAGTGTCTTAGATCTGATCGAGGAGGATAATATATTTCATCAAATTTCTTGAATTTTGTGAACAACGCTGTAAATACATAATTTCGTAGATAGCCCTCCCTGACAAAATGGCGTGAGACAGAATGAATAGAAACCAGTTAAAAAAATGGCTGACTATGCTTGATGATTGGGGTACTGACACATTTGGGAAGCGGCTTTTGTCCGATGGTAAATATTATTAACAAGGCACATGTACGAGTAAATAGTGATAAAACTCCATATGAACTACGGTATGGTAATCCTCCCACTGTGAAACATTTTAGAGTTTTTGGAAGCAAATGCTTTATAAAAAATAATGATGAAAAACTTGGCAAGTTTGAACCCAGAGCAGATGAAGGAATACTTCTTGGTTACTCCTCTAGGAGTAGAGCATATAAATGTTACAATAAAAGACTTCAGAAGATTTTTGAATGTATTGATGTTGTTATTGATGAGTCTCTTGCAACCCCAAAAGAAGAAAAACAAACAAAAAATGAAGATGATGGTGACATATGTCCTTCTACATAAAATAGCAATGATATAGACAGTGAACCCAATGAAGAACCTGAAGATGGTTTATCTGAAAAAACTCCATCCAGATATGTTCAAAAGAATCATCCAGAATCTCAAATTTTGGGAGATAAGGGATCAAGCGTACAAACAAGAAGGACTCTTGTGGGATCTTCTAGCTATCTGGAATTTCTATCCACTATTTAACCACACAATGTCAATCAAGCTAGCAAAGATTAATGTTGGATTCAAGCCATGAATGAAGAGCTTGATCAAATTGAAAATAATCACACTTGGGAATTAGTACCAAGACCTCATGACAAAAATGTCATTGGAACTAAATGGATATTCAAAAACAAGTTAAATGAGAATGGGGAGGTTATAAGAAATAAAGCTAGATTTGTCTGTAAGGGGTATGCTCAACAAGAAGGTATAGACTTTCAAGAAAATTTTGCTCCTGGAGCTAGACTTGAAGCCATAATAATGTTTCTTGCTTTTTCAAGCTTCCAACAAATCAAAGTTTATCAAATGGATGTTAAATCTATGTTTCTCAATGGTGATTTAGAAGAAGAAGTTTATATAGAACAACCAGAAGGATTCATTTTGGGAAATGATGAAAAACTTGTTTGTAGACTTAAAAAGGCTCTATATGGTCTCAAACAAGCTCCAAGGGCATGGTATTATCGTCTTGACAAATATCTTCATCAACAAGGATTTTCAAAGGGGTCTTCTGATAGCAATTTATACACAAAAACTGAAAATGATAAACTATTAATTGTGGTTGTATATGTTGATGATATCATTTTTGGAAGCAATGAAGAATCTATGAGTCAGAAATTTGCTTCTGCTATGCAGCAAGAATTTGAAATGTCTTTACTTGGGGAACTAACATTCTTTCTTGGCTTGCAAGTGCATCAAAATATAGATGGCATATTCTTATCACAAGAAAAATACCTTAAGCAAATTCTGAAGAAGTATGGCATGGAAGAGTGCAAACCTGTAAGTACACCAATGATAACCAGATGTAATCTCAGTTCTTGTGATGATTCTCCCATGGTGAATCAACCAGAATACAGATCTATGATAGGAATTCTACTTTATCTCACTGGGACTAGACCAGACATTATGCATGCAGTTGGGATTGTTGGACAATTCTAAGCTAATCCAAAAGAGTCTCACCTTCAGACTGTGAAAAGAATATTCAAATATCTACAAGGAACTCAAGACTTTGGACTATGGTATCCAAAGAATGATTATCTCACTCTTCATGCTTACACTGATGCAGATTGGGCTAGAAATGTTGATGATCAGAAAAGCACTAGTGGTGGTGCATTCTATATGGGGCCCCGGTTAGTATCTTGGTTTAGCGAGAATCAAAACTCTATTTCCTTATCTACAACAGAAGCAGAATATGTGGCTACTGCATTATGTTGCACTCAACTTCTTTGGATGATGCAAACCTTACAAGACTTTCAAATCGAATGTTCACCTCCTATCTCCATTATGTGTGATAATACAAGTGCCATCAGTATCTCAAAGAATCCTATTATGCATTCCAAGACCAAGCACATTCCCATCAACTATCACTTCTTACGTGAACAAGTGCTTGAACAAAAGGTGAAGTTGGAGTATGTTCCCTCCAAAGAAAAAGTTACTGATATATTTACCAAACCTCTACCCAGGGAAGCGTTCGAATATCTCAGATAGAATATGGGAGTAGTCTCTGCCATGCAGAAGATCAGATCTGCTTAAATGCAGAAGATTAAATTGGATACGTGGATTTCCTGAAAGACAGTCGCGTATATACGTGAGTTTATACAAAGAAAACCGCGTATGGTGGTTGCTGACAAATTTTTCTGCGTCAGCATTATTCAGCACAACTATGGTGCTGTTGGGTATCTCTGGTGATGTTTCAGCTCTCATATTTTTGTTTCATTCTCTGATATTTTAAGAAGATGCCTTGATGATTTGTTGTTGAAAGTGTTCAGGATGCACAAGGTAAGGGGGAGATGAAGGAGTGAAATGGCTCAAGAACAAGAGTATAGGCTCAGGGGGAGCATTAGCCTTGCTGAGAATAATTCATTGTTGGCATTATGATGGTTTTGAAATATGATCTCTCTCTTGAGGTATTTTTGGTATTTGTTACAAAAGTTCATTGTTGTAATTTGATGAAAAGGTCATGTTGAGACCTATGATGTAAAATTGTATTTTTTAGTCATGAAAGGACTTGATCAAATGTGTAAACCCACTTGGTTGGGTACTTGAGTCACATATGTAAATCCACTTGGTTGGATCATTGATGTAAGTATGAGTCCCTGGTGATAGGAAAGTTCATAGAGTCATGTACTTCATTGAAAAAAGATATGTTTGAAGATTCAGTATGAACTCAGGGGGAGCATGGTAACTTCAGTTCACATCAGATCTACAGAGCTCTTCTTTCTACATGAGAAGAAAAACGTTGTTTTGGTTTTGATCCGCCCTTTGCCCTTGATGTCAAAGGGGGAGAGTATCGTGGTGTTTGAATAGTGGGAGAGTATCATGGTGTTTTGTATCTATCTATTGTGATGATCAAACACCATCATGGTTGGCATCAAGTCCAAAGGGGGAGATTGTTGGCAATATGATGCAATGTGTTGTCCTTGATGGCAACCTACTTGAAGTTGTCCTTGATGGAAACTAACTTGATGAGTTTATTAATGATGTAAATCTGATGTATCTACAAGCAGCTCAGAAGTAGCAGAGAAATAAATTTCAGTAAGTGCCAGAGAGATGATAAATATGATATGTCACAAAGCATACGTAGGTTTGTAAAGGAGAAGTAGCGTATGTACGCGGAAATGTACGTGACAAGTAGCGTATTCTTATTTGCACTCTAAATTTATAAAACCAGGGGACATAACCATGGTATTGGCCCATAGTATTGAGCGCTGGATTATCTATTTGATCCCGTCCAGGAATACCATCGGAGGTTGAGTGGTTTTGACTCATGGTATTGATAAAGGCTAAACCTATATAAGGAAAAGAGAATAATAGTGCAAGGTGTGCATATGTCTGGGTTTTAATGAATACTTCACTCTGAATTATATCTGCATGGTTGAACTCTGTTCTTAATTGATAGATCTGAATCTATGATGCATCTATGGATATGATGAAGGTTCAAGATCTCTAGATCTAGAAATGATGAATCTCTAGGATGATCTGGAAAAGAAATGATGAAGACCTGGCGCAATTCTGATGAAGAAATTGAAGAAATCTGGGTAAGTTTATAGATCTAGACTGTTATGCAAAGTTTATCTTTTATAGATATATACGCTAGTTTGTCTTGGTAAAAGCGCGTATATACGTGGGTCCACTTAAAGAAAAGTGCGTATGGCAGTCAGGGTTTCTGAAGAATAAAATGCACTGAAGTATACGCAGGTTGATACGAAGAGAAGCACATATACACGCGTCTTCAGTAAATAGAAGTAGTGTATGCATTCCATGTTATGCACAGAGGCATACGCAGGTTGGTAAGCAGGGAAGCGTGTATACATGCGGTTTTAGTAAAGAGAAGTAGCATATGATATTTGATTCAATAAATGTTCAGGGTTGAGTTTACATCTGCATATCTATTCTGAAGTCTGGGTTATTTTTGATATTCTGGTTACAGTGGTCTCACTGTTCTGTTTGAAGTATTGGGAAAAGTATGTTTGTTGATGATTAGTGAAGGGTTGTGTTGAAGCTATTTGATCCAATCTGAAAATTGATGAAACGTGTTCTGGAGTAGTGCTGAGGGTCGAAGCCTTCAGTGAGGGGGTAGTAGCTCCCTTCCAGTGGTAGCTAGTAAACGAGAGCAGGGGGTAGTAGCTCCCTTCCAGGAGAGGCTGGTAAACGAGAGAAGGGGGTTGTAGCTCCCTTCCAGGAGAGGCTAGTAAACGAGAGGAAGGTTGTAGCCTTCTGCGGGTGGGTCTGTGTCTTGGTATGATTCTACGCGATACAATGTTGTAAGAAATTTTCTTTATAATAAATATTGAAAGTTTGAGACGATGGCGGCGGTGGTTTTCTCCACGAATTGGGTTTCCACCTTAAATCCTGGTGTTCATGTGTGATGCTTATGTGTGATGATTTATTCTGTTCTTACTGCACATGTTTACTGCTTACTAAACATCTAATGAATGAATGATGCAATGATCTAAGTAAAGAATTATCTGCATAATGAGATCTTTGGTAATACGCAATTTTTGTTAAGGATATTCGTGTGTATACGCAAGTTGGGTTCAGTAAAGTAGCGTATGGGTTTTTTAGAAAGAAAAAAATAAAAATTTATCAGTAAGATCTAAATACTGATTCACACCCCCCTCTCAGTATTTTTCCCAACATCTTATCTTTAGTCAACCTAGAAGACTCTATAGGGAAACACACATGAAATATATGGTGAGTAATCAAGAAAGACCAGAGAATTCTCCTCTCTATTCCATCCACACCGACCTTGACTCTTTCATTCTTTTTAATGATGATATTCCTAAAGAGCAAGAGCTAATAAATGAAAAAACATCAAATGCGGTGATCACTTCACTTTCAAACATAGTTTCAATCATGGATAAAGAGGAAAAAAAAGAGGAAATTAAAAAACAGTTTGCTGATTCAGAAATTTACAGCAAACAGAGTAAAGGTCTTGAGGTCCAGAATAGTCATGAGCATGATGCAGATCATGAGAATCAAGGAGTAAAACCTCAAAACATTGAAAATTTTGAGGAACAAAACACAGAAAAACATAGTGCAGACCCTTGTATAGAATAGAAAGATGAAGAAAATAGAGAGGACATCAATGAAATAAATCACAAATCTAAAAATAGCCCTCTTTGGAACATGAATTTTGATGGGTCTTGCACTAAAAATGATGCAGGAGGAGGCATATGGATACACAACACTGAAAATAAGCATGCTGAGGGGCATTCCTATAAATTGAACTTTCATTGTACAAACAACATAGCTGAGTATGAGGCTCTCCTTTTAGGCCTACATTTATTGAAAAAACCAGGGACCAAAAGGATAAAGGTTCATGGGGATTCAGATTTAATTATTAGGCAAGTAAATGGGGAATATAGTGCCAAACATCCCAGACTTAGAGCCTATAGAAATGATTCCATGGATTTATTAAAGACATTTGATGAATTTCAACTTATCTTTATCCCAAGAAACCAAAATATCATTGCCAATGGTTTAGCCTTTGCTGCTAGAACTTGTCTAACACCTTATGAAACCAAGCAATGCACCACCCAAGTCAAATTTAGACTAGCTGTCCCGGATAATGAAAAATATTGGAAAGTTTTTGATGGAGATAAAAAAATAGAAGACTTATTATAGTCCAAAAATGAATTTGAAACACCAAGCTCAGTTTCAGATTATGATGAAGACTTTTCTACTGAATAAAACCCACTTTTTGAAGAAGAAAAATCTCCTAAGATTGCAAGAATAAATCTGTTAACAAATGAACTCCAACATATGACAGAAATTAGCATAGAATTAGAAGATGAAGACTTAGAAATGCTGCAATCTAAAGACCAAAGATTTCTAAAAGGTTTGGTCCCCTTAGAAGAATTATTTGACTTGAATGATGTGGCCAAGAAGCCAAAATCGGAACCCATAGAATCTGAAGTGGAAGAATGCAACATAGACAGTAAGGAAAAGCCCAAATTAATCAAAATGTCTAAAACTTTTCCAACTCATATTAAACTGAAATACATTGAGCTCTTTAAGGAATTTTTTGATGTGTTTGCATGGAGTTATGAAGATGTGAAATCATATGATACAGAAATAATTCAGCATAAGGTACCCCTCAAAGAAAACCAGAAACCTTTTAAACAAAAATTGCACAGAATCAACCCTGTTCAATTACCTCTGGTAGAGAAAGAAATTAGAAAAATGTATGATGCTGGAATTATAGTCCCTATTAGATACTCAAAGTGGGTATCTAATCTTGTATTAGTTAGGAAGAAAACAGGCTAAATAAGGATTTGCATTGATTTTAGAAACTTAAACAAAACATCATTAAAGGAAAATTATCCTTTACCCAAAATGGATCATATCCTACAGAAGGTATTTGGTTCTAAAAGAATTTATTTGCTAGATGTATTTTCAGGTTACAATCAAATTTTGGTAGATCCTGATGATCAACTTAAAATAGCCTTTACTACACCTTGGGTTACTTTCATGTATTTGAAAATTCCTTTCAGTTTGATGAATGCTAGTGCCACATTTCAGAGAGCCGTGGATATTGCATTTTCAAAAGAAATAGGTTACTTCATTGTGATTTACCTTGATGATATAACTGTTTATTCTAAAATAGATGAAGAACACCTAATACACTTAAGAAAAGTCTTTGAAAAGTGTAGAAAATTTGGACTGTCCTTGAATCCAAAGAAAACCTTATTTGGTCTCCAAGAAGGTAAACTTCTTGGGCATATCATATCATAAGAAGGAATAAGGATAGACCCAAAGAGGATTGATGGCATATTTCAAATCATCCATCCCAGAAACATCAAGGAACTTCAATCTTTCATTGGAAAGATTAATTTCTTGAGAAGTTTCATACCCAATTTAGCTGAACTCCTTAGAAACATTTCAAACATGCTGAAGAAGGAAGAAGGAGTTAAATGGACCTTCGAAGCAAAGAAATCATTTGAACTGGTGAAACAAGCACTCACTAAAACACCAGTTCTTATCAGTCCTGATTTTTTAAAATATTTCTTCATTTTTTCATTTGCATCACAACACACAGTAGTTGTTGTCCTATTATAGAAAAATTTGAATGGACAAGAGCAACCCATTGCATTTTTCAGAAAAGCATTAAGAGATGCACCTCTGAAGTATAACATATTGGAGAAACAAGCCTTTGCCTTAGTCAAAACCTTAAAATATTTCAGAGTTTACATTTTACATTCCCACATCATAGCATTTGTGCCTCATTCAGTTGTGAAATACATATTGACCCAAGATCCAGATGGAAAAAGAGGAAAGTGGATTGCTGTGATTTTAGAATATGACTTAGAAATCAAACCCACTAAACTCATAAAGGGTCAAGGACTAGCAAAAATTATGGCTGAATCCAACTTTCAAGCTCTTGAAGCTCTTGATATAAACATGTTTAATACATTAGATGAATAGGAGGAGTTTTCAACTCCAATTATTGAAGATCATTTTCTGAATTCATCTTGGTATGCTGACATTTTGTATGTTTTGCTCAATCTAAATGTTCCTCCTTGTTTGTCTAAAACAAAGGCAAGATTCTTAAAGTTAAAAGCTGTAAATTACTGCAATTTGAATAAATGTTTATATTGGAAAAATTCTAGTGGATTATTTCTTAAATTTTTGTCTGAGAATGATGCAGATAAGATCAAGCATGAATTTCATGAAGGAGAATGTGGAGGCCACCTCTACTGGAAGTCAACTGCTAATAAAATCCTTAGAACTGGTTACTATTGGCCCACTCTCTTTCAATATGTCCATAAAATGATTATTGCCTATCATAAATGCCAAATCTTTGAAGGCAAAAGAAAAATGCTTCCCTTACCCCTACAACCAATCACTTTTGAAGCTCCTTTTCAGCAGTGGGGTCTAGAATTTATTGGGGAAATCCATCCTCCCTCATCTGCTCAATATAGATGGATCCTCACAGTAACATATTATTTTACCAAATAGATAGAAGCCATCCCATCTAGGAATGCCACAGACTCGGTCATAATTTCATTCCTTGAAAACCATATACTCTCTAGATTTGGCTATCCTAGAAAGATCATAATTGACAATGTTGCTGCATTTGCGTCTAAAAAGATGGTATAATTCTGTCACAAGTATCAAATCATATTGGGTCATTCCACAACTTATTACCCTTAAGGTAATGGGCCGGCAGAGTCCTTAAATAAAAGCCTGGTAAACATAATAAAAAAGTTGCTGGAAGATAACAAGAAATCGTGGCACAACAAGCTAGTACATGCTTTATGGGTAGACAGATTGACAGTTAAGAAGTCAATTGTGATGTCTCCTTACTAGCTAGTTTATGGAATTGATGCAATATTTCCAATCAGTTTAGGAGTGCCAGACATGAAGCTGATCCAGGTAGTACAGTCTGAAGATGATGATGTAACAAGAAGAATAAATCAGACTATACATTTACAACAAACCAGAGAGGAAGTATACATTAGAGCACAGCAATTACAAGAAAACATCAAGAATTTGTTTGACAAAAGAACCAATGCAAGTGATTTCAAAATTGGTGAAAATGTTTTGTAATGGTATTCAAGAAGAGAAGATAAGGACAAACATGAGAAATTTGATAACTTATGGGAAGGCCCTTATATTATCCAATCTGCTATTGGAAACAATGCATTCTTTTTGCAAGAATTGGATGGAGCTAAATACTTTGGAGGTCCTGTCAATGGCAGGTTTCTCAAAAATTATTACAGATAACTGATATTTTACTTTCAAGGCTTTTTATTCATTGTACATAACACTATTTTTTCAATTTGAAGAAAGAAACTACAAAAACAATAGAAAAAGAAAAAGAAGGCAGAAATAAAACAAGAAAGGTACAACCCCATACCAAAAAGAAAAGAAAATCTGAAAGTGTGCAAGCTTAAATGCCACTACCAAAAAAAACATTGCTATTTTAGTCATACAGCCTAATCATGACTAAGATAGATTTCAATTTTCTGCTGATAGGTTAGTGAAGAAAATTTTCCAAACTGTTTAATCTTGGCTTATCAAGTAGAATAGATTAGGATAGAAAAAAAAATGGTTCAAACAAGTTTAAATCCTGAACCTGTAAGTTTGATGAATAATTGGTTCTAATCTACTCAAAATCTAAACCAGGTAGAGAAAAGAGAACAACTCAAAAAGATCAAAACCAGAGTTGCAAAAAGAATGAAGGATGCCTTTTTTTATTTTGAGATCTTAAGCCTTCACAGTTTTGTTTCGAATTTCTGCAAATAAATTCTATGTGCAGCTTGTACATACATCCATAGAAACCATGGCAAATCAGACAGTCTAATCCTGATTTGGCTGTGTTTTAAATTTTTGTTTTAGAAAATAGAGAATAAAATCTGCCAGACAGTCTAATCCTGGCAGATAGTAGCTTAGGTAGAGAATTTATGAGTTCAACAGTCTAATTTGAACTCATGGAAGAAATAAGGGTAGACTTGGATTAGTTTTTCCTGTTTTCAAAAAAGAAGAAAATGTTGATGTTCAAGGTCTGCAAGTCCAAATGCACCTGCTGAAGAAAAAATGCTAGGAAGTAGGCTGTGTAGGTAGAATGATTGGGAGAATATGTTTTGCTGATATGAAATACTGATTATCTTTTCTAAAACAACATAATTGATGAAGGAGAGGTTATCATGGATAAGGCACATGTCTATATTCCAAAGGTCAAATTCTGAAGATTCTTGACACCTCCAAGGAGCTGCCATCCCTAAGTGGAGCCACTGTTAGCCATCAGTAAAATTTTGTCAGAGCAAATGATGGCTAAAATAAGTCCAAAGCCTTCAAGAGATTGTTATTATGCAAAAAATACTCATTCTTGAAGACTTCTTGTGCTGCCTAAACTCAACAAACAATCTTCATTGTTGTTTCATTAAGAGAAACCCACCAAGTTAAAGCCTGTTGTTCCCTTCAAAAATGTTTCCTAAACAACAGATTTTCATCATTTTATTCACTCATTATGGCCCTTTTTACCCTCTATTTTCCTCTGAAAAGGCTCCTCTGCTTCTTTTTCATTTTCCCTTCATTCCCCTCAAAAAACCTTCAAAAATCCCCTTTGAACCATAAAACTCTTTGTTATGGTTTAAAAATCCTTCCTTTTAGCTATCGAGACTACAGAAAGCCATGAAAACCCACAAAAAATGCATAAAACCCCTTAAAAAGTTTCTCCCATCCTTTTTAACGCCTTAAGCCCCTAAGGGCATAAGTTTTTTCCCCTTTTCCGTCATAAGGCCCGGCGCTATAACAAGCGCTTTAAAAAGAACCCCTCTAACCCTATCACATTGGCATTTTCCCTAAATGCCACATTTTCATTGCAAAATTTCCCCCGATGTGATAAGATCCCTTCTCCTTAGCCCCTGGTCGATTCTCATTCACAAAACCGCTCCCCAACATTTTCACCTTAAGATCCTCCCTTATCCCTTATACCATCGCGCCCTTTTAAATAAATTCATTTCTCCTTTGGAAATCTCCTTGCGATATACAAACTTCCGAAGCTATCTTGAATGTCGATCTTATCGATATGACAGTCATTGCTTGCCTGTTGCATCCCCCGATCGCCTGACACATATCTTCATCTCACCTTTGGCATTGAATCTTCACCGTCAATCGATAAAAACCGTCAGCCCTCATTAATCCAATCCATTTACCTTATAAAGGCAATCTCCACCATTGATTTGTTAGATCCAACGGTTGTCATTTATTCCATCACCCAACCTCCCTCCGGTCCCACATCCCACTACTCGACCGCCCCTCCAACCATTGCATGACACCTGTCCCCCACTTCAAACTCCTGTCGTGCAACTTGTTCGTCGTGCCCGACCCGCACCGTCAGATTCCCCCCCCCCCCTCATCCAACGGTGTGCATCACATATCGCGCAATTTTTCTATCCAGGGTTTAACACACCAATGTCACGCGATACCAACGATATCAAAAAAGCCACGTGGCATAATACGACTGGATCGCATTCGATTCAGCTAAAACCACTTACCACCCGAATCGAACGCGATAACCACTCGCAGTAATTCCAAACCACCTTTGCCCATTTTCGTTCCAATTTTCAAATTTAAACCTATTTTTGCAGGTTTTTCCCACAGAACCTATTCACCTGCATTTTCACCCTCTCCACACCGCTCCGCTGCTCCGCCAACCTCCTAAGCAGTTTTTCCCAAACTCGTAGGTTTTTTTTAACATATCTTGTGGTTTTTGCAGGTTTTTGGTGATAGTTTTTAAGGCAGAAGCCCCCATAAAGTTCATAAAGAAACATGGCTGAGGATTGCCTCATCCAAATCCAAAACAACATAAAAAGGAGTTTATTTAAGCATAAACCTAGGTTTTTTATAAATTATTTTTATATATAAATCAAAACCCCAGTGTACCAGAGCCTTATGTCGACAAAAAAAGAAAAAGCGGTGAAGATAAAAGAAGAATAGTCCTCAAACACAACACCAAGGCCTAGATCTGTTTAAAATGGGACAAAGCACCATCTGAAGGATTAAAAGAGTTAAACCCTATCGTGTTAAGGTTAAAACATAGGGTAAAGATGAACACAATTAGCAGAATTAAGGCTAAAAACTTCGAAAGGATTATGTGGGCATAAAGCAGAATCATAGTTAGAACAATGTTTTAAAGCCAAAAAAATAGATAGATTAGTAGAAGGAGCTTCCAAATGCCACCTCAGTGAAGCAATAAAGGCCAAAATTTCCGCCTTCAGGTTTATTTCCTCAAAAGAAGGCACCATGAATGCACAGTCAGGGATATTTTTAAAGAGGCAGCTCAACATTAACTACCAACCTACCAAAAACCCTCGAAGTCAACAAAAGCAACTAAAGGTGATGGAACTTAATGTAAAATTGATTCAAACAGAGATGGGCATTTGAAATATTCTCTCTTAGGCCTCCCAAAGGTCAATAAGCCATTACTCTGTATTAATTGAACAAATGAACCCTTCTTACACTCCACCTCCTCTTTATTCTATAAATACTTCTATAGAAGACAGTTTGGAGGTTGGTCTCTAGATATCTGTTGTATGTAAATAAATTTTGAAGCTGTTGTAGATCTGTTAGGAATTGAAGAATACATAAGCTGAGATGAGAAGTGTGAAGCTGTAAAGACCCACTGGACTTGAATATTGTAACTGGTTTGAACATCAAATACAAATAGCTAATTTATGGGATCCTGGTCTATGTCAATGGTGATGTGTTTCTCACTGTAATTGTCAATTTTATTTATGTTTTCATTCTGTCCACTTTTCTCTGATAAAGAATAGAAAATATAGATTAGGATTTACTTCTGAAGTACCCTAAATCTCGTTGATAAATCTTTATCCTTTATGTTTTCTGTTGATTGTTAATTTGAAGGTAATTCAATAGAGTATAACCAGTGAAGTGTTGGTAGACCCATATTTCCTGAGTACAACTTGAGAATTTGTCTTTAAATGTTCTTGAGAAGTCTGCTAATTAAAGCTGAGCTAGAGAAGTTTATGGTTAGCCCTGTCCTCTGGTTTATCTCCAACAATTTCTTTCAAAAGTTCCCTTAAAAGTATGTTGAAAGCAGGCTAGTTTAAAAGTACTTACCTGATCTTAGACTAATTTTTATGTTATCATGAATATTTTCCTTTTAGAATATGCTGAAAGCAGGCTAAGTTAAAATTCTTTACTTGATCTTAAGCTGTTCTCTATTTTTAAATGTTTTCCCTTCAAAGTATATCAAAAGTAGGCTAGTTTAAAAGTACTTACCTGATCTTAGGTTACTTTTGTGTTTTTCCCTTAAGAGCATGTTGAAAGCAGGCTAGTTTAAAAGTACTAACCTGATCTTAGACTGTTCTTTGTTTCCTCATGTGTTTTACTTAAAGAGATCCTTTGACATAGATGACTTGCCCCATGGACCACTCTTGAACCTTGATTTTCAATTAAATCCTATTATGACTCCATATCCCAATGGATTGATGCTGTCCCTTGCTTCTCTTATCAGCTGAAACATTCCTTCATTTACTTACACCTTCACCCTTCATTACAGACTTCCTTCATCTTCATGTTATCATGCCCAACCAAAAAAAACAAAAACCCTTGTGCTTTATAACTAGCCTAAGATCATACTTGAAGCCTTAAAAGATCATATTCTTGAACACATATATAGAGAGATCCCTCTGTGAATCTAGGATGGATAGGTCATCAAATTCCAAAGTGGTTTTGATGTATGCTCTGCAGCATTTTTACTTGTCAATCTTGTAAACTACGGAGGCCTAACAAAGTGTTAATCCTACTACATCTCTGCGTTTATGTTTATTTCTATATTTTATTGCGTTCCTGCATATATCTGGATCATGAGGGTCTAAGATGAGGCATGCAGAGGGATACTAATATTTTGGGGGTCCAGTTGCAGTTGATGCATTAGTGGGGTATAGGTATGAATTAATTAACTCAATTGATTGAGTTAAAATCAGTTTAACTAGTTCTAATTGAGTGATGAGATAGTGAGAGGTCCAACAAATTAAATTATATTTAATTCACAATGAGTGATCAATTAGATAACTGATAATTCAATATTAATAGCTGTAAGCATGTCAATTCCAAGGAAGACCCAGTTGAGACAAAACTTAACGGGAACATAACAATCAGTTGTATTTATACAAAATTGCCCATGCACAATTATGAAGTCATTGGGATGCCATGATGGATTGCACAATCAAGGAAGGCTAATTTTCCTAATTAATAGGGAGATAATTCCCTAGGAATTGCATGAGCAAGGCAAGTTGAAGGAAGGCTGAGAATTGGCTAAGTACTAGACTGATTTTGCCTAGATCAGTAGAGACAATTGGCAGAGTGCTGGAGAATCTCATGAGAGATTAAGCATTGTATTTTTTCAGGATTCATTGACCTAATACATAATAGAGATATAGGGGTTTTGAGCAGCTTCTTTCCCCAGACACATCTTGTTTTGTCTGATTTATAATTTCTTTCTCTTACTTATATGTGATTGTGCGATCATATTTTGTTTCCACAAATTGTATGAAGGATTTAGTATCTTGTTTTAGTACATTACAAGATCAGATTGAATCTCGTTAGTGAACATTTTTACGAGGGGTGAGAATTTGACATTGAAAAATGTTAGAAATGAAAATTGCTAAAAGATGCATTACTGGTTTATTTCCTTCCATTAGGACTTCTTTGTCACCATTAGGAGCCATCAATGCCATCCAAGGTTACTCCTAAGGGAACTATCAATACAAGCCACTCTCTAGAGGACATTGTTGGTTTGGATAATCAATGCTCACATCTATATCATTGACTCAAATGATGAGGAGGGACAACTCCCTCACTTCTCTTATGTGGTAGCTACATCTCAATCCACACTATGTTTGGTGACAAACTCTCCTTCACTTTATATGGTTTTCTTTCTTGGAATATAAACTTCTAGAATGTAGCCAATTTTATCTCAATTCATTTCATGTTATTCTTGTACTCAATTTTCCTTTCATTTTCACTCATTTTAGTGGGGCATCTTTTATAGCCCCCTCTTTTTTTGGGCTATTACTTATGGTTGTAGACACTAGTTCCTCTAATCTATTTTTCTATTGAGAAGGCATTATTACAATTTTCAACTTTCAAGATCTTAATGAAAAATGCTTTCAAGAAAATGGACAATAAAAGGAATGAAAAATTTCAAGTTTGGTGTTTCCATTCAATAAGAATTTTTTTTGGCACTCATGATCCTAGTGAAAATTAAGCACCTAAACTAGGGTGGGGCCCATAGGCTATTTTTAGGTGCATGTCTATTTTTATTATCCCTTAACTTAGATGGACATTAAACTGTAATCTGTTATCAATGTGGACTTGAAAATAGTTAATTGAAGTGGAAAATCAGTTAGCTAAGTGAATTTAATGTTAGAGGTTGGTTGGTGCAACATGTAGAATGATTCTAGTTGTAACTGAGTGATTCTAGTTGTAATAGAGTTGGAAGTGCAATGGTGCATGAGTTTGTGAAACTTGTAAATAATTTAACTGAATTAAGTGAGTTAAACTCAGTTTTTCTAGTTGTAACTGAGGATACTCTAGTGGGATATCAATTGAATTAAATATTAATTAATTCACATGTACTGATCTCACATGCAACATAGGATTTACTATTATTAACTGCATGCATGTCTGATCCAGTGGAGACCCAATTGAGTTCTAGGTGAAAGGGAAGTAAACTATCAGTTGTGACATTATCCACTTGCACACATGAAAGCACACACACATTATATTTTCCCATGATATTTTCACAATCAAGGCATGCAAGACGGCATCAATTCAGGGATTGCGCAGTGAAGGTAGGTTGTCTGGAGATAGTAAATTGGCTAAGGGATTTTCCAATTTTTGTATGCCAGTGTGAGAAAATTAGCTAATGTACTGATGGCTCTTGTGAGAAGAGTTTTGTATGTAATTGTTTCATGATCCATGATATAATATACAATAGAAGATAGTGGCATTTTTAGTTGTAAGCTTTCCTTAGGAAATTATCTGTGTTGTGTGTGATTGATCTTTCTTCATGTTCATGTGATTAACGATTATGTTTTTAATTCTGCAAAGATTTGTAGAAGAGATTCAATATTTAACTTTAGCATATTGTTAGATTGGGTGAATCCAAGATATACATGCATATTGTATAATTTCTACATGGTATCAAAGCACAGGACCTGAATTTGTGACTGGATAGAATTTGAATTTGCAGAAAGACTTTCTTGGTGCTACAGCTGATTCAAGATCGAAATGGCTTTCGATGGCTTGAGGTTAGAGTATGCACTCGAGGGAAGCTCAAACTAAATTTCTTGGAAGGATAGGATGGAGGTGGTACTCGAAGAAAATGGCTTGAAGAAATTCATTGACAATGATGTTCCTAAACCCGTTGTGACAGATGCTGTCAATATTTATGCATGGCAAAAGAAAGTGGCAAAGGTGAGGAGGATCCTGTTGGAGGGAGTACGAGACCATAATGCCTCAAGCCTCCATGGGAAAGTCACACCATATTCGATGTGGAAGGATTTGACGGATCTATTCCAAAGTAGTAGTGACCATAGGAAATTGGTGCTGAAATATAAACTCAAGAAGATCAAGATGGAAAAGGGCGACATGATTCCAAAGTATCTCACAAAGTTTGTCCAATGTCAGGATGAACTAGGGATTGTGGGAATGATATTAATTGATGATGATTTGGTGAGTTTGGCTCTCCCAGGACTTCCTAAGAGTTGGCACAGTTGTGAAGACTCTGTCAACGGATGGGAATTTTTTTTGGATTGGGAACGACTGTGGTCGGATTTGGTGCAGGAGGAGTTCAGGCGGAACACTAGAGATGGATCTTCATCAAAGCATGATGATAAAAAGGATTGTGCTTTGGTTGCCAAGGTTAAGAAGTATAAGGGGAATAAATTCCATTCTAAATATGATTCTAAATTCAAGAAGAAGGACATGTCCAAGGTGAAGTGTTTCCATTGTCACGAACATGGGAATTTTGCTACTAACTGTCCACAAAAGAATAAGAACAAGAAAGGAGTTATATCTGCATCTAGTGAGGCCCTTGCCTCACAATTTGAGCTTGAATTATCCTTTATTGCATGGATGGTGTCAAGTGCATTGGGATCGGTGTGGTATTTGGATAGTGGCGCTTCCTTTCACATGACGGGAGATAAGGAACTTTTCAGTGACTTGGAGGAGAAAAATCTCCAGATGCATATTGAGATGGGCAACGACAGACGGTACAGTGCTGCCGGGATTGGTACCATTACCTTTCAGAGGGAGTTAGGTAAACCATTTCAATTAAAAGAAGTAATGCATGTTCCATATTTGAAGAAAAATTTGGTCTCAGTCACAATGTTGGAGGACAGAGGCTATGACATTGTTTTTAGTGATGGAAAATATTTCTTGCGACATAAAACAATGGGTCAAGCCAAGAGGATAGAGGTTTGAGTTTAAGAATCTCTACAAGATGGAGGTATAGGGTTGTGCTGCCATGATGGGCAAGGTAGAAAAATTTGTGAGTCGGGATGAGGGCAAATTGTGGCACAAGTGATTGGGCCATCTTCATCATGGAGCCTTGAAAGTCATGCATAAAATATTTACTAGACTTCCAATGGGAACACTTGCTCAGTTAGATCAGTGCAAGGTTTGCACAATGGGGAAGTATGTAAGTACACCTTTCATGAGAAGGAGAACCATGCTTCGGGGATCCTTGAGAGAGTTCACATAGACGTGTGTAGACCATTCTCGGTTGCTTCAATAGCAAAACATAAGTACTATGTAATCTTTGTTGATGATTTTTCTCGTAAATGTTGGATATTTTCATGCAGAAGAAAGATCAAACATTCTCTAAGTTTTGTGAGTTTAAGGCATTGGTGGAGAAAGATTCGAGGAATTTAGTGATGGCTCTTCGCAGTGATAATGGTGGAAAATACATCTCTAAAGAATTCAAGAACTTCTGCAGCAAAGAAGGAATTCGAAGAGAACTCATAGCGCCTCATAACCCACAGCAGAATGGGGTCACAGAGAGGAAGAACAAAATGATAATGGGTGCATCACGAGCGATGTTGCATGATCAGGGCCTACCAATTCATTTGTGGGCAGAAGCATGAAACACTGTGGTTTATGTGCAGAACCGTTGTCCTCATAGAGTACTTGGCATGAGTACACCTAAAGAGGCTTTCACTCATAAGAAACTGGATGTTTCACACTTTAAGATTTTTGGCTCATCTATTTATGTGCATGTGACCAAGGACACCAAGAAGAAGCTGGAACCGACTGTTGAAGTTGATATTTTTGTGGAGTACATAGAAACACCCCATAATTATCGTGTGTATTTTCTAAACAACAAAATGTTGTTGTGCGACGGGATATAAAATTTGATGAGGGGAAAGCCATGTGGTTGTTGCTTGAGAGGGAGATGGACTTGCATGCGGAGGAGGAATTTCTGGTTCCCAAAGATGAGTCTCAAGATGTGGATCAACCACATGAAGAGGTTCATTGTAACATCCCAAAATAGGGACTACAACAATCTATGAACAATTATGCAGAGAAATAATGCAGAACATCTAAGTAAGAGCAGGAGGCCAATATGGAAGCTCTTTATTTACATTTACATCAGAAAAATATATGCATAAGAAAGCCCATGAGATGTAAAACAAGAAATAGAAGACTTTATTGGAAGAAAACCTTCAAAAAGAGGTGTTGCAACCATGTATGAAGACTGAAAAAAGACTTACAATGTTATTTTATTGGCTGCAACTACTGTATATTACACTTTAGATCTAGAGCATATCTGTGTATAAAAATTTAGATCTGTATCAGATCCATAAACTAGATAGGCTCTTGTTCAATTTCCCCTTGGGGTTTTCAGCAAAACATGAAGTACAAGGAGTAGATATGAGATCTAGTGCTACAGATCTGCAGAAATATTCAGAAATACATGTACATTTCGATCTAATATGATATATGAAATATGATGATATCCTCCAATGGATCTCAAATGTGAAGGGCAGATCCCCAACACATGAAAACTACTCCTCTAGAAAGTGTGCCAAAAGACCCTGCAATAGTACCCACACAAATAACCCAGTTATGGAAGAGAGACTACACTGTAGGATTTAGAACATGTTTGGCCTCAAGCCAAGATCTGAAAATGTAGCTCCAATCATCCAATACTCTCTTGCCAATGGGATAAAAGCCTTCCCCGCTAAAAAGGAGCACTATAATGTCCTAGATCTGAGTAGATCTAGCATCCAATTACTACAGCTTTCAAATAAAACCAAACCCTCAACAGGAACTGCGTTGTAGTTGGAAGAAGAAGCTTGGCCTTCAGCCACATAGTGGACAAGAAATGCAATGCTCTTCCAAGAGGCCTCTCAAGGAAAGAGGTGGGATTCCCAATCAGGAACACCCAATTCTGAACAACACTATTCTTAGCTAAAGAACCAGAGAATGAGATATGTCTAAACAAACAATATACTCTGAAAATATAATACCATCAACAACCTTTTCATGCTGCCATCCTCATCCTTTTATAAGTTGAGATCTTGCAAACCCTAAGCCCCCTTCAATGAAATATCTCCTTTCACATTAACCATCTCCATCTAAAACTGTGTTGTGCCTCATTGATGGCCACTCCTCCAAGACAGCGCTATAGATTTGGTCATGGTTGACCCAGTTAGAAAGTTCAACCTCTTTCACACCCAAGATTGCCTTATTACTTAGCCAAGATATAGCATTTTTAACATTTGGCATTGATTTATTTACTGTTTAGGATTTTTATGATCCTCCTTTACAAATTTATTCATAAAACATAAAATTAAAGAAAAAATGGATATTCCCATTAGCTTAGGACTAATTGGGAATATTACAGTCCTCCCCTCCAAAATGTTGTTTGTCCTCAAGAAACTGATAAGGTGAGTGCTGCAACTCTTCTCCTCCTCCATTGGTGACACCATCATGTGTTAAGCTTCCTCCATAAGCCAAGTGTTCACCAATCCAACCCTCCAAGAATTTTTCCTCCAAAGTGCTCATGAGATGTAATATCCCCAAATTGGGAGAGCTAGCAAGGCATGCCTGAAAAACACATTTTTCAGGAATGTATGCTTCAGCACTGGAAATATAAGACCCAAATCTAAGAGGAGATCAGAAAAAAATCTTTCTAGGTGGGTTAAACAGATCTCCCACACCTAGTACAACTAGAAAATGCCCAAGAATGGGACTGCAGCAATATGCAACAATACTACAGGAAAATAACACAGTTTTAGAGAGAAACAACAGGATACCAATAAGAAGGCTCAATATTCACGTATATAGCAATAAATCAGATCCATATTGAGGCCCATACATTGTATAATAGAATGTAGAAGACAAAAATAGAAGAAATTCCTCAAGAAAGAGGGCTGCAACACATGTATTGACTGAAAAATGGCTTGACAACATTATTTTTATTGGCTGCATCAGCTGTATATTACACTCTAGGTATAGAGTAGATCTATGTACAAAATATCAGATCTATTTCAGATCTGTACACTAGAAAATCTCCTTTACAGGTTCCCCTTGGGTTTTTGATCAAAACATGCAACACAGAGAGTAGATCTAAGATCTAAAGTAGCAAATCTGCAGTAGTATTTATAAATTTCTGAAGATGAATACAATAGAAGAAGATCAATCTGTATAGAACATGGATCAAAAATCTAATCCATGGATCACCATAGTAAAGGGAAGAACCCCAAAACCAGAGATCTCTCCTCAAAAAGTGTGTCAAAACACCCTGCAACTTCCTTCTTGCAAATAACGCAGTCCTGGAAGGAAAATTGCGTTGTAGGTTGAAGCATGGGATTGGCCTGATGCCAAGATCTGAAAATGCAGATCCAAAGGTTCAGAACTCTCTTGCCAATGGGATAGAATTATTTCCCAGTGAAAAGAGGCTATAGAATGGCCTAGATCTGAGCAGATCTAGCCTCCACTTGTTGCAGCTTATAAGGACAACCAAACCCTCAACATGATCTGCATTGTAGTTGGAAGATGAGCTTGGCCAAATGCCTGATAGTGGATTAGAAATGAAAGACTCTTCCAAGAGCTCCTCAATGGAAGAGGTTGGATTCCTGAACAGGAACACCCTAGTGCTAAACAACACTATCCTCAGCTAAACAACAGAGAATGATATATGTATAAACAAACAATATATTAAGAAATATACTTAATCAACAACCCCTCTCATGTTGTCCTCCTCCTCCTTAAATAAGATGGAAACCTTGACAAACCCTAAACCATCTCAATGATTTAGTAGCATTCACATGATTAGCCTCCAACTAAGACTGCGCTGGGCATCTAGGTGATTCAATGTATCTAGACAACATTGTTGATTTGGTCTAGTTGGCCTAGTCAAATGACTTAATCCCTTTCACACATAAGGGTTTTTTGCTAAGGCAGCCCAAATTTAGCCTTGTTCACATGGGCATTGATATAATTTGTTGTTTTAGGAGTTTATTGATCCTCCTTTACAATTTTATTCAGGCAACAAGAAAAATGAAACAAAATTGTGCATTCCCATTAGCTTGGGATAATTAGGAATATTACAGTCCTCCCCTCCACAATGTTGCTTGTCCTCAAGCAACTGATAAGGTGAGTGTTGTAAATCCTTTCCTCCTCCATTGGTGACACAAAAAAATGATAATCCTCTCCCATAAGCTAAGTGATCACCAATCCATCCATCCGTGACTTGTTCCAACAATGTTCTCATGAGATGTAAACAACTCATCCCATAAGGAAACAATAAATCACATGAAACAACCAAGGTTTTCCCAATGCCCTCCCTGAAATATAAGACATAAAGTACAGGGAGTGTATTCATCCCATAGGGCACATGCATGCCTTCCCTCCTTCCTCCATACATCTCCATAAAAAGTACAAGTACATCATCAATATAGGGGATCAAAACAATGTACAAACAAACAGAAATTTGTGCACATGGAGGTGGATCATAGTCCCACATGTGGAACCAAAATAGAGCATCCCCTGCCTGCATTAAATCAAGATGTGGTAAGTGGTTTTCACACCACTTACTTGCTTCCCATACCATCTCACCACAACTGAAAGTGTGAGATATATTTGGTGCCTTTGGGAAGCACCCATCATGTTGTAAAATCTCCCTTTTCCTTCGAAGGGAGTGGAAAAATTCAAAAATGTTTGTCGCCCATTGTGTGCCATGAGATTTAAAAGATGTATCACTCCTTCTTGGATGCATGGCCTGCATAAAAATAGTGAAATAATGCATACAAAAAAAAAATGAAACATGTTTTACAAATGTATGTCCTTCACCCAATGTTCTCCTTATACAAGTGGAGTGGTGTATGGATATTTCTCCTCCTTCCAAGATAGGAAGAGGTGGTTGAAATAACTCTATCATAGAGTCTTGTTGCTGCTCCAACTCCACAAAGTTCATGCATCTTTGGAAATCCTGATACAGTTTTCTTTCAAATCCATCCCAATAATAGCTACTCAAGATGATATTGTTGAACTTCATAGAATAAGTGTGGCTGAAATAGAACTCTTCATAAGCCCTTTGTAGTAGCTTCTCCTTGAGCTTGGAAGCTTTAGACAAGAATATCCTACCATGATTATAGATGACTCCATCAAGGATTGAATAACTCTCCTCATGCAACAAGTCATCAAGAATCATGCAAGTGTGAAGATCCTTGGAATATTCCACCAGCAGTTGGGATTTCCAATAGGGATCTAATGTGCTCAACAATGACAACACTGATAATGTGTCATCTGAAGTGTCTGCCATGTTTTTTTTCTTCTCCTTGACATCTCCCATGTCAAGGGTGTATGTTGGAAAGCCAAGCTTCCCATTTTTCTCCTCCTGGACATTTCCCATGCCAAAGGTAAAATGTGGAAGGTTTCCATCCCTTCCTTGCTGCCCTCCTTGCACATGCACATGCTCGAAAGAAAATGGAAGCTCTTGGAAGTTAGTTTCCCATGGAAGGCTATCATCTATCCAAAACCTACTTGGTTTTGCCAAAGTATGCATGTGTGACCACCATCTCTCATCATGTATAAAAGAGGATCCTCCAAAAAAGTTTGTCTTCTGATTCAAAGATTGCCTTCCTTGCTTCATGATGGTGTCATCCTTAATTCTTGTAGCATATTTTCTCAAAATAGTATGAGATGAGAGAATTTTTAGTGATGTTAAGGGAAAATTGATTTCCTTCTCCTTGTACTTTCCCCATACTCTCATCGCTGAAGCATGGTCTTCTAATGCTCCTTCTCTCCTTGGATCTATGAAAGGAGAATCAATGCATGATACATCTTTCATCAAATCTGAATCAGGTGGTATACCACAAGATAATGGTGTCTCATGGCTCATTCCCATGTGAACAATAGATGGGAACATATTATGACTGCTTCCATTGCACAAATCCACCTCTGATTTCTGTGTGGAAGTATCATGATAAGGAGAAGTTGGAGAAACTCCCCCATCTTCTTCTTCATCACCCACCTTCTGTAAGATCTCACAGTCTAAGGTTCTCCCTTTAGATGTTGTTAACTAATGAACACCCATCATCTCCTTGGTGTCAAGAGTCTTGATCACAAGGGACTGATCCATCATAGTGTGTGTTCCAAAAATTGGATGTAGTGTTGGAACACATTTCCTCCATTGTTTTGTCTCTTTGTCTATCATCATAGACATATGGTGCTCATCTTATTCATGTATAGGATCCTTGGGGCCTTCTTGCAAATATACAATAGCCCTCTTAGTGGAAGCAATGGTTTCAACTCCATCTCTCAAAATTAGATCTCCTACTCCTATCACAGCGTTGGAGGAACCTTTCAGCTCTTCTTCTTTCTTCTCCTCATCAATGCAGTATGCCTCATCAATAAGAGATCCTTTATCTTTATCTCTCCTTGAAAAAATAACACTCATGTCTTCTTCTTGAGAAGAAAGTTCTTGCTGAAGTGGGGCCTTTACGTTTGGAAAATTATGTAACAGATGTTTAAACCCTTCAACAATGTTCTCAAATGAATTTATCTTCATGGATATTTAAATCTCATGCAAAGGTTCTGATTTCTTGGGTTTAGTTTGTTTACCCGTAGAAATTCCAGATGGCATAGAATCAAATATTTTCACTAACCTCCTAGTGAACTTTTCATAAGTAGAGATGTTTACATTTTTCAATGAAGAAGACTCAAATAACCACCAGGAATATGCTTTACCTTGGAGGTGCGACACTGCTACTCTTATGGATTCTTCTTCAGAAACTTGATGCAACTAAGAATATGTGTCCAGCTTCCTTACCCAAGACTTGGCTGAGCTCTTAGGTGACCCATCAAAAGTAGGTAGAAAAGTTCTACCCAAGGTGTGCTGCATGCACCCTATTCTTCTCATAGTTCTGTTGGATCTTTTTTCTTCTTTGATTTGAAAAAGCTCTGGGAATCTTAGATGCTATTTGAATATTTTATACTGAGATTCATATTCTCGGAGATAGTCAACAAGAGTCTCCTCTTTTGGTGTCTCTCCTTCTTCTTCTCCTCTTGCAAGGAATGTAAGCATGCTACAACGTTGTAGATCAGATTGTGTGGCTGAATTCTCACACACATCATATGAAGTAGAGGGGCTTCCTTCATGTGAAAACCCTTTCAAAAGATCTTCTTGTCTTTCATTCCTCACTCACCTGATTTCATTCTTCAGCTCATGCATAGTTTGGAACAAAGTTTTTGAAAACTCTTTCCCTTTCAATCTTCCATATGAAGGGTTTGGACCCTTGTCTTTTGTGTCTTCAGTGTAACCACACTTCTTTATCAGTATTTTCTTTCCATGAAAATAAATATTGGATCTTCAGTAAGCATAGGCTGTGCCAAGATAGATGCTCTAATACCACTGTAATATCCCCAAATTGGGACAGATAGTAATACATGCCTGAAAAACAAATTTTTCAAGAATGTGTGCTTCAGCATTGGAAATTAGCCCTTAGATCCCTTTTATCTGACAATCTAAGGCCCAAATACAAGAGGAGATCAGAAAAAAATCTTTCTAGGTGGGTTAAACAGATCTCCCACACCTAGTACAGCTGGGAAATACCCAATAATAGGACTGCAGCAATATGCAACAATATTGCAAGAAAATAATGCAGTTTTAGAGAGAAACAATAAGAGACCAATAAGAAGGCTCAATATTCACTTATACAACAATAAATAAGATCCATATTGAGGCCCATAAATTGTATAATAGAATGTAGAAGACAAGAATAGAAGAAATTCCTCAAGAAAGAGGGTTGCAACACATGTATTGACTGAAATGGCTTGACATCGTTATTTTTATTGGTTGCATCAGCTGTATATTACGCTCTAGACATAGAGAAGATCTGTGTACAATATATCAGATCTGTTCCAGATCTGTACACTAGAAAATCTCCTTTACAGGTTCCCCTTGGGGTTTTGATCAAAACATGCAACACATAGAGTAAATTTGAGATCTAAAGTAGCATATCTACAGTATTATTCAGAAATTTCTGAAGATGAATACAATAGAAGAAGATTAGATTTGTATAGGAAATGGATAAAAAATATAATACATGGATCACCATATTGAAGGGAAGAACCCCAACACCAGAGATCTCTCCTCAAAAAGTGTGTCAAAACACCTTGCAACTTCCTTCTTGAAAATAACGCAGTCCTGGAAGGAAAAATGTGTTGTAGGTTGAAGCACTAGATTGGCCTGATGCCAAGATCTGAAAATGCAACTCCAAAGGTTCAGAACTCTCTTTCCAATGTGATAGAAGGCTTTCCCAGTAAAAAGAGGCCCTATAATGGCCTAGATCTGAGCAGATCTAGCCTCCACTTGTTGTAGCATACAAGGACAACAAAACCCTTAACAGGATCTGCGTTGTAGTTGGAAGATGAGCTTGGCCAAATGCCTGATAGTGGATGAGAAATGCAAGACTATTCCAAGAGCTCCTCAATGGAAGATGTGGGATTCCCGAACAGGAACACCCTAATGCTAAACAACACTATCCTCAGCTAAACATCAAATAATGATATATGTCTAAACAGACAATATATTAAGAAATATACTCAATCAACAACCCCTCTCATGCTATCCTCCTCCTCCTTAAATAAGATGGAAACCTTGCCAAACCTTAAACCATCTCAATGATTTAGTTGCATTCACATGATTAGCCTCCAACTAAGACTGCGTTGTGCATCTAGGTGATTCAATGTATCTAGACAACGCTGTTGATTTGGTCTAGTTGACCCAGTTAAATGACTTAATCCCTTTCACACATAAGGATGGTTTGCTAAGGCAGCCCAGATTTAGCCTTCTTCACATGGTCATTGATTTATTTTGCTATTTTAGGAGTTTATTGATCCTCCTTTAAAATTTTATTCATGCAACAAGAAAAATGAAACGAAATTGTGCATTCCCATTCGCTTGGGATAATTGGGAATATTACATGAGATGTAAATAATCCATCCGAAAATGAGAGAATAATTCAAATGAAACAAACATGGATTGCCCAATGTTCTCCTTGAAACATGTAGCATAAAATACATGGATAATCACCAGCCCATTGGGCACATGCATACCTCCCATCCTCCATCCATACATTCCCATAAAATGTACAAGTATATCATCAATATATGGGAGCAAGACTACATACATACAAACAGAAATTTGAGCATGTGGAGGTGGGTCATAGTCCCACATATGGAACCAGTGTAGTGCATCTCCTACCTGCATTAGAACAAGATATGGTAAGTGGTTTTCCCACCACTTAATTACTGCCCATGTTATCTCACTATGGCTAAAAGTGTGAGATATGTTTTGTGCTTTAGGAAATCACTCATCATGTTGGAAAATCTCCCTTTGCTCATCAAGGGAGTAGCCAAATTCAGAATTTTTTGTGGCCCATTGTTGGCCATGAGATTTACAAGATGTATTACTCCTCCTTAGAGCCATGGCCTACATAAACATGATGAAATAATGTATACAATCAAAAAATAAAACATGCTTTACATGATCAGATTCTTCACCAACAATACTCCTCATACAAATGGAGTGGTGCATGGATCTATCTCATCTCTCAAAAGAAGGAAGAGATGGCTGAAATAACTCCTTCATAGAGTCATGTTAGTGCCCCAAATCCACATAGTTCATGCTTTCTTGAAAATGCCAGTGTAGTTCTTCTTTCAAGCCTTCCTAATCAAAGCTCCTCATGATGATGTTGTAGATATTCATGAAATATATGTGGCTGAAACAGAACTCCTCACAAGCTCTTTGTAGCAACTTCTTCTTTAGCTTGGAGGCCCTAGAGAAGAAGATCCTACCATGATGATAGATTAATCCTCCTTGGAATAAATAGCCCTCTTCATGCAGCTGGTCATCAAGTATCATACAAGTGTGGAGATCTTTGGAATAATCCACCAACAGTTGGGATTTACAATATAGATCTAAACTGCTCAACAATGACAACACTGATGGTGTATCAACAGAAATGTTTGTCATGTTGTTTCACTTCTCCTTGAAATTTCCCATGCCAAATGTATGTGTTGGAAGGCCATTCCTTCCATTCTTCTCCTCCCATAGGACATAATCAGAAATGAGAGTGGGTGATGATGATAAGAGAATAAAATATCCCTCCTTCTTGAGCTTACCCAAGCCTCCTAGCGCTCTATCCTTGTGTTGCAATGCTCCCATCCCTCCTGGATCTAAAGTTGGAGCATCATGTGGTGAGATATCTCCCACCAAAACTGAATTAGGTGGCCTCCTAGGTGGTTTGCCACTACATAAGAGTGTCCCATGCAGAAATATCATGAACATGATAGATGGGACTGTGAATTCCTTGCTTCTACTGTGCAAATCCATCTCTGATTTCTATGTGGAAGTGGTATGTGAGGGGTATGTATGCATGCCTTTGATAATTTGAGATTCACCACTCTTCTTGTCCACCCATTCCATTTGTAAAGCCTCCCAATCAGTGGCAAATTTCCCCAATGTAATCAACCATTGGACACCCAAAATCACATTTGTGTCTGCTATGTCAACCACAAAGAATTGATCAACCAAAGTGTAGGTTCCCATGGTTACTGAAAGTGATGGGACATAATGCATGCATTTCATTTTTCAATCTCCTGGGACCAAAATAGAGAATCCCTCAAAAGTATCAGTTGTTATTGCCCACCTTTGCACAAGATGGGCATCAATGAAATTGTGAGTTGCCCCATTATCAATCAAAACAGAGACCCTATGATTCAAGATGGAACCTCAAAATATTAAGGTCAAGTACTTAGGTACTCCTCTCAAAGATGCAAGAGCCCCTCCAATATGAGCAAATGCTCCATCCCCATCTCCTGATCGTTTTGGCTCTCTTCCTGTAGTTTCAAAGTTGTGACCTCCTCTTGGTTCATCTTCTTCTTCCTCCTGAACATCTGAGAAGACCTCTATGTAATGCACTTTTCCAGAAGCACATACATGTCCAGGTGCCCATGATTCTTGGAAAGTGAAGCATAGCTTCTTCTTTCTTAGATCTCTCTGGACTTCAATGTCAAGAGGCTTCTTGTAGGAGCTCTCCTTGGAAGGAGAAGCTCTTTTGTCCTTTCCCTTTGAAAGAAAATAGGGCTTTTGCTGAAAAGTTGCCTTTGCTTTTGGCAAGGCATCTTGAAGGTCTATAGCCCTTTCAATAGCATCATGCAGGGTAGTGGACTTGGTAGATTTTACCAACCCATGAAGTAGTTCATCTAAACCATCAATGAACATGTACACCCTCCTAGCTGCAGAAAAATTAGGAACCATAAAAAATAATCTCAAAAATTCAAAAATGTAAACTCTATATTACCTAATTTCTTTAACTTTGCAAGGTTTATGAATGGTGCCTCTTGACCTCTTCTGTCAAATCTCTCCACCAGCCTTCTAGTGAAATCTAAATAAGCAGTCACATTGGCATGACCCAATGTGAACAAGTCATGGAACCACCAATCATGTGCTTTGCCTTCAAAGTGCAACGCTGCAATCTTGATAGCCTCCATCTCTGGAACCTTGTTCAACTGAAAGTAGAAGTCAAGTTTTTATACCCATTTAAGGCAGAACACTTTGATGACCCATCAAAATTGGGTAAAAAGAATCTGCCTATAGAGTGGTGCCGATCATGATTCTGAGTGAATCCACCAGCTCTATGATGATGCCCTGGTCTTCTTTTGTCCTTGAGGTGACAAAACTCCTGAAAAATCAAGTGATCCTTGAATCTCTGATTTTGAGATTCATATTCTTCAAAATAGTCTTCAAGGGATGCTTTCTCTTGAAACCCTTCATTTCCCACAGCCAAAAAGGTAGGTATGGTAGAGCGTTGGGAAACTTGTGGCTGATGCACTGGTTGATCATTCCAGTGGTGTAATATCCCAAAATGGGGATGTAGCAATATTTGAACACAATAATGAAAGAGCAGTGATACATCAACACATAAAATGTAAGAAGATCCAAATATCCATCATATTAAGCTCTTAGCAGCAAATAGATACAAGATCTTGAGGAAATAGTCACTCAAACTAGGCAACACAAGCCTCAAGAGAACATGTACATGAAAAATAAAGTACACTGCTACACAAATATTGCCCAAGGCTATGACAACGCAGTTTTATTAGAGACAAATGCTACTGGAAAATGTAAATACATGGATATGGAAATATACAGCTCATACAATGTTGGGAGAAAATATCTAAACCCCCAAAGACAATTCCAAGACAATCTTGGAAGGATTTCCTGAAATATGAAAAATGTACAAAATGCTAGAGTTGCAGTCCTAGGACCGAGTAGCAACTGAAACTCAATAATTGGATGGAGATGGCTGAATATGATGCACAAGCTGAGCAAACCTCCTCCAATGGATATTCCAAGTGAAAGGCTGATCCTAACATTGAATATCTCACCCTCCAAACAATCTGCAAACCCTCACTGCAAATGCTCACTGGAAATAACGCAGTCACTGAGGGATATTGCACTGTAGGTGAAAGAAAATGGGTTGGCAAAGTGTCAAGATCTGAAATAAACTCCAAAGTTTTCCTCGCTGATCTCCCAAAGGAAGGAAATCTTCCTTCTCTAAAAAACAAGCTCCGAAAGTGGTGTTGTGAAACCTCCACTTCAACACCCTGTAACACAACGTTATGCTTCAGCAGAAATAACGTTGTAGCTGAAAGAAGTGGATTCACCTGAAGCCTGGATGTGGAGAAATGAAGTGCAAGCTCCCTCAAGGGGCCTCTGAAGAAAGGAGAAGGAATTCCTAAACAATAATGCCTTGTGCTAAACAACACAACAATCTCAACTAAACAGTTGAAGAGAGCAAAATAGTCATGCAGACCACAAAATCAATAATCAATATCCTGTCATGCTATGGCTGCCTTTCCCTCCTTTTATACAAATGGAAGCCCTCTCACCTTGGGTCCCACTCATTAGAGTTTCCTCCACCAAGGAATCTTCCTGTTGAGATTCAACAAGATGATGAGCATAGTGAAAAGAGTCGCCTTCACTAAGTGGGCCCGCAGGCTATTTTTGGCGCAAGTCTATTTTTATACATGATGATCATATTTCAGAAGTTGCAGGATGTTATTTGTGGATGGTTGATCAAGTTGGAAAAATAGATGAAATTCTATTTTTAGAATATTGGGCGAAGTCTATTTATAGATCGTCAATATAAAAATAGATGCATGTCGATTATTATTAGCTCTTAATAATAATCAAACTCTAAACAACAACTTATTCTCTTGGAGCACTTCAGTTCAGTGCACAGATGTGGCACAAAAACTGATAGAAGGAATTATGATATTCCTAAGGGTTTATTGGAGCTAATGCATGGAGGACTCAGTTAGAACTCAAGTGGCAGAGTTATGACAGAGTTGGAAGAAGTATTTATGGAGTTGTATTCAGTTTAACTCAGTTAGACTCAGTTGAGCTAGTTGTATCTAGTCTAATTGATTGATACACTAGTGAGAGTGGAGTGAATTAATTAGTTAATTAATTCACAAATAATAACTCATTAATCAACTAAAGAATACATCAGTTAACTACAGTGCATGTTAGTTTCAGTGGAGACCAGTGGAGAGATAGGTGAAAGGGAAAGATAGACTATCTGTTGTGACTATAGTTATGCATTGATTGCATCCATCACATAGTGGAGATGCCAATGAGGATTGCGCAGTCAAGGATAGAGTGATTAGAATTCATTTAGAGCTATTATTCAATAGAGATTGCACAGTGGAGGCAAGCTAGCAGGTGGCATAGATCGGTGCATGGAATTGCAATATTAGGCCTGATTAGTGTATGATGATTGTACTATACTGAGGGCTTGTGATAATATTTTTATGTTTGTATGAGATTGTCATATGATCTCCATGTTACATAATATATATTTGGGGTTTTCATATTTAGGCTTTCCCAGTTAAAAATTGTGTTATGTGCTATTGATCATTTTTGTTTATGCTTCACATGTGTGTGCAATTAATTTTTCCGCAAAAGATTAACAAGTGGAATAGATTCAGTATCTTGCATAAAGTTAAATAGTGTGAGATCATGTGGATATTGGACATATGCATTCTTAGTGCATATAATTTCTACATGGTATCGGAGCATTTGTTTATTGAAGATTGCAATTGTGAAGTGAGTTTGTGCTGGTGGACAATTCGAATTTGCTACAGAAGATTCTTGGTGCAAAAATCAAGAATACATTGAAATGTATTTCAACGGGTTGAGATTGGAGTATGCCCTTGATGGGAGCTCGAATTACATAGCTTGGAAGGACAGGATGGAGGCGGTGTTGGAGGATAACGGGCTGAAGGAGTTCATCGATAGCAATGTTCCTAAGCCGGGATCTAGCTGTTAGTGTCAGTATTTGCATACTTCCACCAGGGATGAAAACACATTTGCATGTGCATCTTAGGTGTTCCATTATGAAGAAATTTTCAATCATTCCATTAGGTCATGATATAAAATTATTCCACTGGTGGTTGTATTTGTCAGGTCTATGTTTCAAAGGTGTTTTCCACAGTATTTTCAGTGTAAAATCATGTTCTAAGTATGTCCATCAGAATGAGCCCGGAAAGATATTTCCAGCGGTATATCATACTCCCTGTTGTACAAATCAGCCCCCCATTCATATTTTGGCCAAAATCCCCTTTCTTCTCCCTATCGTTGCCCTTCCCCAAGTTGGGAATACTTTGAAAAAGGCCAAAAATCTTCTTTTGAAAAGCATATAAGGCCTAGCCTCTTTCTCCACAAGTTTTGCGCCCCCTTTCACCCATGAGATCGAACGCTGCACCTACAGACGCTTATCGCAGATCACATTTTCATTTGATTAGGCTCACTTGACCCGTCGCACTTTCCATTTTTACGATTTGTGCACCCATCGCAAAAGCGCAGTTTCACATCCGCGCTATCTGCCGTCATCGTACCTTTTGTTTTTGCGATCTGCGCCCAACCGACCACGCCCATTGCATAGCGCAGAGCGCAGAGTTTTGTTATTCCATCACTCCCTCCATCGCATTTTCTCCCCTTGCGTTTTTGCGATATGCGCTCTGGGTCCCACCTCCAAAGCCTTTGTTCCATTGTTTTGTTATGTTTTCCCTTTATAACTCCCCCAAAGGTTAATCTTCAAAGTCTTCGTGCCATCAGCATTCTTCCACCATTTTTCGTCATTTGCCTATGTGTCATCCCCTTTTCCTCCATTGTCCACATATTTCAGTTACGTGCCGTATCTCAGTGTTTTTGTTTGAAGTCTCCGCCTCGCGTCATTTCATCATCCTCTCAAACCTATGCCACTACTTCCATTAGACTCACTATGTCCACTCTCTCTGTGATTAGTTTTATTCAACAGGATTTTGTTTTTGCAGGAACTTGTGATAGGGATGAAGTTGGCGGAAAGGATCCAGGAGCCATTATGATGTGACCGTCATTAAAGAAAGGTACTTCGATCCATAGAACTCTCCAGAGAAAAATCAAAGGAGCACATTCGGGCGGATGAAAACATTAATGCAGTGATAGATTATTAATGAAGAAGTAATAAATTCAGTATCCAGCCCGATAAAGGTTTCAAATTTAAATTCAAAATCTGAAGATCAGAAGTACCACGTACAGATACAAGCGCCTCAAGGTTTTATTGCCACAGATCTTCCTCCTCCAAAAAGGAGCCGAATGTTACACATTTTATTATTTATGTCTTGTATACTAGCGGATTTTCATTTCCAGCTTTCATTTCCGGAAATAAATTGTAAAAGTATAGTCATTTATGTTCAGTCGTTTTACAGTGTGGGCGTGAATGTTTTCCGCCATTTCATTCAGAATAAGTTATTAAATGCTTTCCATCTACCTCCTCCTCTAGAATTCTATATCTCTCTTATAAAAGCTAGGAAGAAAGACATTGTGGAGGTTCCAGATTTCTATCAGAAAACTGTGCAGCGAAAAGACTCTTGTATACATTTTGTAACATTTCTGTATGAAGTTTCAGAGCCCATAGGGTCTCAGTGAGGAGGAGTTATAACTGTAATGAGGATTCTGGTCTTTAGTATCTCACAGTATGTAATTTCTCTTATGTGTTAATACAATATCTCATTTCATGATGTTTATCTTCTTGTATCATGTTCTAGAATGCGAGTGGCTCACTAGTTTGCAGTAAGGATTCATCTTTATTGGTGCCCTTTCTGGAATTATTCAAGCGCTTTAAATAGGCCTAGTCATGATATAATGTTCCATATTCATGCTATCCATACTTTCTGCTATATTGGTTGCGTGAGGAGGGTGCTTTTAAAATGCCATTGTCATATAAGGATTCATAGATCGGTATGCCCTTATGTGGTTCTGTTGTGTATCTGGGTATCAGTCTCATGATAACTAATATCCTCTATATATTTCTTCACTGCACTCACTTCCTGATATTTGATTTCTGTGATATATTATTTGAACTGGCCCTCTTTACAGTAAGCTGTCTCTTAACTGTCTGACGTCCTTATACTGAGGTTTTACATGATGTTCCTGCATTATTCTTATCTTTGTATCAGCTTCTGAGAGAGATTGGTCCCATTCAAAACTAATTTCCTTGTTCAAACAAGAGATATTAAGTGAGTTCTTGGACTAACAACCCAAACTATAAAGGGCTCCTTGCTATAATAAGATGTCCTAGGCACTGGTCTATGGCAACTCTAGATTGTCTCTAGGAGGGTGACAGAATCATCCACAACACTCCCAAAACTGACTTCTGGATTGGAAGATATGCCTAAGTGAATAAAAGCCCCCCAAAGCCTAACCTCACCCTTCTTTCTCATTTGGTCCCTTAAACTTTATAATTTCTACCTTTTTGTATGATTTTAAAATCTTCATCACAAAGGTCCCTTTGTATTTTTATTTTCGTCTCCTACAAACCTCCGATGCGATTGACCCTGATACCTCCGATCCAATTGCATTGCATCGCAAAAGTCCATGGGTGGCTGATTGCAACACTTCCGATGCAATTGACCCACCCCCAATACCTCCGATCCGATCACACCATCGCATCGCAAACTTTACAGTCCTTAAGCATTTGAGCCCGCTCTTCCGATTTCCCCATGTGATTAATCGCATATTGCCCATCGCAATCGGCGATTCCCACAACGTTTAACTTCAAACTCGCCCCCCTTCCCGATTTGCGATTGCGATTTTCCCTGGGTCCCACATAAAAGCCCTTCCACCCATTCAAAATAAAAGGGGTTTTTCCTTTTTTAAAAGGTGATAACTCAATTATTATAGTTTTAAAAAGATTTCTTAAATCCCTCATCACATCGGCCTTTTCTCCCACTGTTTCCATCGCTTTTTTCGCACATCGCATATTGTGATTTCTCCCTCGCCATATGTTATCATAGTTCCCCACCAATTTTCGATTGCGATTAACTCACCTCCGATGCCTCCGATCCGATCATTCCATCGCATCACAAGTTTCATCGCATCGCAAAGTTTCATCGCATCGCAATTTTCATCGCATCACAAGTTTTATCGCATCGCTCCATTACGACATGCTCCCTCCCCCCTTCTGATGCGATTTGCGATTGCGATTTGGGCCCGCCATCCTTCCTTTCGCTCTTTTCAATATAAAAAGGGATTTTCGTTAAAGGGGAAAATGTGATTTTCTTTGGTTTCAAAGGCATTTTTTTCTTCGGCAAATGGTTTTTCTTCAATGAGTAAAGATAGAGATATTGGTCAAAATCGCGAGCTAATTACAAATGTAGAATTATTTTGGCCTCTTCAGCAGCGATTAAAAAGGGATCGGCTCTTCAAATTTCTTCTTCTCATTTGTTGGATATAACAAAAAAATCTTCCAGATGGTCAAATATATTTTTTCCCCTCTTTTTGGGGGCATATTGTTGGTTTATTTTATATGTTTATATTTCTGTTCCAAATTTTGTGAAACAGATCCTCCTTCTGTGGATCTACCCCCTTGAAACTGATCTATTTAATATAGTTTTCCATCATTTGTAAAGGGGGGGGGGGGGGGGGGGGAATAAGTTGGAATTATTGAGGACGCTCTACGCTCCATTTTTGTAACAGTTTGGAAGGGAATTAATAAAGAAATGTAGCACTAATTTATGGGATCCCTATGGTATGGATTTTAGCACTGTTATTTTCTTTGTGATCATTCATTAATTGTTATGTTTGCCATTCATTCATTCATATTTCTGTATGGATTTTTTTCAAGATAGATAGGTAGAATCCATTGTATAATGCTCTGCCTTGGGAAAATCATTCAATACTTTATGTTTTCTGTTGTTTGAAGAGGATCCATCCACTATGCCCTTTTTAGCTCCTCACCAGTCTTAAACACTCCATCATCATTTAAACAAATTTGTTAAAATCACTGCCTACCTTGCCCCATGGAATACCCTGTATCTCTGATTTAATTCCCTAGATTCAAACTGTCCAACCCCATCTGATCCATACAACCGAGAAAATTGATAAAAAATTTCAAGCTACTATACCTAGCCTAAAGTCAATTTGCAGTTATATTTCATTGAACATTTTTCACGGAGAGATCCCTCTCCTGACCTTGTAGGGATAGCTACAAGGCTGAGCGTGGTTTGAGGTTACCCTGATTTGCCTTCCTTCAGCCTGAGGTTCAAATTAGGTGCTAACATTCCTGGCAACCATACTGGGGAGACAAATCTAACAAAAGGACAGATCTTCCCCGGTAAAGAATGACAAAGTATCATATCTAAATGTTGATGGTGAACAACAGCTGGGTACATATGAAGGTTGAATCATTCACCTGGCGACTCCATTCACTGAAAGATCCAGAAAATCAATCCTTCATGGTGACTCCACTGCAAGAAGATCAATAGCTTTAAGAGATGGAAAGTGTTGCAATAAGGTATGCTCCCATGAGCCGAGATCACATTCCAGGTTTCCCAAATAAAATGCCTAAGGAAAATTGGCAAAGGAATTTGCCTATGTTAAAAAATGTGGAAGGTAATAATGCTGCTCTTCATCTGGTGAGATTTCACATGCATGTGCATAGATTAAAGATTGATTTTCTTGAAGATTTCTTGATGAAGATATTCATGGCCACTTTGGAAAATGAAGCTCGATCTTGGTATGAAAGTTTTCCACCTACTTGTATTTATTGTTTAAAATATTTTCATACCATATTCTTTGAAAGGTACAAAGAATCTTGTCCATCTTTAATATTAGTGCAGAATTGTTGTGAACATGTTAATTGTTTCATTGAAAATCTTGAGAATTTTTATGGAGATGATGAATTCATGGACGAAGAAATCATGGAAGCCCTGTATGAAAATCCATTTCAGCAGCATAAAAAATCTTAGAGGATACTTATCAAGATCAGCAGGCTGAAGATCTTTGTACATTTGAAAATTATGGAAGACAATGTTTTATTTTAGATCTGATTGAAATAAACGATGGTATGTAGGAAAATGATGTCCCAATCTCAGATAGTGATAAAGTCAAACCAGATCTAGAGTTAAAATGTGATGATGAAGAGTATGTTGTTCTAGATCCCATGAAGGAGAGTTATATTGTTGAGGTCACCTCAAATGAACAAAACAGAGTCATAGACCTAAGTGCTCTCATCCTATCAGAACAAAATCTTCACCGGGAGGTAATCCATTCCCTTTATGAAAAACAATATGAGATCTTTATTCAAGTAAGTGAAAAAGTTTCTTTGGATGAATCTTTGGTAGATGATAGAAATGTCAGTTTTGGATTTCAAGAACCATCTGAAGTTTTTTCTCTTATGACTGATGAATGTGATAAGAAACATGATAATCTGGTTGCCATGTCATATGAAGATGATCAAACTACAGAAGACCAAAGCATTGAGAACTGCCATTCAGATTTTTATTCCCATGTCTCATGCTTTGAAATGTTTTTTCAAGAAGAAATCCACTCACTTACTTGTTCGAAATTTTTTGAAGACCAGAAACATACTTTTGCTGAGGTACATTATGAAGAGAGATTAGAATCAAGAGAAAAAGGTGCCTTGTTTCTTCTATATCAGCAGGATGTAAATCTTCATGTTTTTCAAGATCCAGTGGCAGATCTATTGTAGTCAACAATAAAGGTAATTATTGCAATATTCAGTGATGAAGGAGATTATGGTCAACTATGTTTTTGGATGCCCAGTTGCAAATATCTATTGTTGTCCAGAGGATCTGATAAGGAGAATCAATCAAGGAGGCATTTGCTTGATTGGTTACACTGGCATTTTGATATCACCTGATGGTACATTTTCTTGCAAGAAACACATGTGTTTGTCATCAGGATTTGAATTCCTCAAGTCTTAGTGATGTACTACCATCAAGCTTCAAATTTTAAGTTTTGTCTTAGTTATCTTTGAGTCATTTTTGAGTTAGTTCGTCGAGTCAACTTTCTTTTAGTTTTCAGTTTGGTTTTCAACTATTGACTCCATTTCCCAATGGATAAGGTTACTAGTTCTACGGTGTTCTTGGCACCTCCAAGGAGCTACCATCCCCATTGGAGCCAGTGTTAGTGTCAATATTTTCATACTTCCACTAGGGATTAAAACACATTCGCATGTGCATATTAAGTGTCCCATTCTGAATAAATTTTCAATCATTCCATTAGGTCATGATATAAAATTATTCCACTAGTGGTTGTCTTCATCAGGTCTGTGTTTCAAAGGTGTTTTCCGAAGTATTTTTAGTGTAAAATCATGTTCTAATTATGTCCACCATAATGAGCCCAAAAAGATATTTCCAATGGTATATCATACTCCCAAAACTGACTTCTGGATTGGAAGATATGCCTAAGTGAATAAAAGCCTCCAAAAGCCTAACCTTACCCTTCTTTCTCATTTGGTCCCTTAAAATTTATAATTTCTACCTTTTCATATGATTTTAAAATCTTCATCGCAAAGGTCTCTTTGTATTTTTATTGTCGTCTCCTACAAAACTTTGATGCGATTGACCCTGATACCTCCGAACCGATCGCATCGCATCGTGAAATTCCATGGGCCGTTGATCGCAACACTTCCGATGCGATTTACCCACCCCCGATACCTCTGATCCGATCACACCATCACATCGTAAAATTTGCAGTCCTTAAGAATTTTTCCCCGCTCTTTCGATTTCCTGATGCGATTAATCGCATATCGCCCATCGCAATCAGCGATTCCCGCTCCCCTTCCCGATTTGTGATTGCGATTTTCCCTGGGTCCCACCTAAAATCCCTTTCGCCCATTCAAAATAAAAGGGGTTTTTCCATTTGTAAAAGGTGATAACTCAATTATTATAGTTTTAAAAAAATTTCTTAAATCCCTCATCGCATCAGCCTTTTCTCCCACTATTTCCATCGCTCTGTTCGCACATCACATATCGCGATTTCTCCCCCGCCATATTTTATGACAGTTCCCCACTGATTTGCGATTGCGATTAACCCACCTCCGATGCCTTCGATCCGATCATTCCATCACATCACAAGTTTCATCGCATCGCAAAGTTTCATCGCATCGCAAGTTTCATCACATCGCTCCATTACGACATGCTCCCTCCCCCCTTCCGATGGGATTTGCGATTGCGATTTGGGCCCATTTTTGCTCATTTTGGACTCAGTAACTTTGTTTTTCGCCTAGTTTTTGACATTTTGACTTTCTTTCTTCCAAATGTTAAACTCATGATGTAATTTTATGTAATTTGATGGATCTTGATGTAATTTTGTTAAATTTTTACTCATGGAGGTAGATGCATCCATCAAAAGGTGACTTGCAACTGAATGAATCAGTTTCCTATCTTATAGAGGCAAGTTGTTCCACTGCCTATTTTCTAGTACTCAGTTTAGATCTTGTTGAAACAACTCCTAAACTTGTGAGCTTGACCCCTATAGGCCGGGGATGAGGTAGTGTTGTCTATATCTTGTATTTTTTCAATCATTTGCATGGTTTGACACTTGGAAATGCTTTGAGTATCATTGTACATTTCATCTCTGCAGTTTGGCAAAGGAATAGATTAGGGTTTGCAGCACTCCTTGGGATTCATGTGGCTCTTTTTTTTGATGATGTGTTTCTCTCTGTTAATGTAAGTTTACTGGTGTTTTATGTGTATCATCTTCCCTCTTATTTATTCTTAAGTTAAAAAAACATGGATAAAGGTGGAATTCATTAGATTTGCAGTGCTCTACCTAGGGTTTGTTTAATTTTCTATGTTTTCAACTGTTTGAAGAGGATTCCTGAAAGTTTCTTTCCCTCTTCAACTCCTCACCGGTCTGAGCTATCCATTTCATTCAAAATTGAAGCATCAAAACAATTTCCTACCTTGCCCCATTCAGATCTTTGCAAAAACTAGGCCTGATTCCCCAGACCCAAAATCTGCCTTTCCCTTTTGATCCAACAAACACCCTCAAAATCAAATAAAACTCTTTTACATATATACCTAGCCTAAAATCAGCCTTTATTCAAGTCATCTCAAGCCTCATTGATCATTTTTTGCTGAGATTGACCAGGAGAGAGCCCTCTCCCGATCTGGTAGGGCTAGCTACCAGGTTAAGCGTGGTTTGATGTTACCCTAGACTCTGCCTTCCTTAGACTGAGGTAGATTTAGGCCATAACATAGTGGCGAACATACTGGGGAACTACAAAATTGTTTGCTTGTTAGTGTTATTCGTTTTATAAACTACAGACGGAGCTTGAAGTTATGCTAGGTAGCCTTCGAAACGCTCTTGCTTTTCATTAACGAAGTAGATAAATGCTGCTTCAGTCAATCTCTGACCTAGTCTTATAAACATAACATCTAACTTGTAAATTTCCCCAGTACATCAGATAATTCTGGACTTTTGGGTGATGAGTCTAGAATTTGATAGGCTAAACAAGTTGGTTTTGTCCATTTGATTTTTGGGAATAATTCAACACATTGGCTTCCAGACGACACACCAGAGCTAATCCGGATCCCAATCCACCTCCTGTGTATGAAAATCCAAATCTTATTTCAAGAATCCTTCGTCGAGAAAGTCCTGTTATTCCTGTGTTCAAATCTCATTCATGTCCTGTTGTTTTTGAGTATCTTGAAGATCTTGAGTTTGATGAACAATTTGAGTTGTCATTGTTTGAGACTAAGTCTGAAAGTGCTATTGATTCTACTATCCTAAATCTAGAGTTTGTCAAAGATCTTGAAATTGAAAAAGCTAATAAATCCATTGAAAGTTACATCTTGAATATTCAGAATTCCATTATGGTAACAAAAATTCCCGAATTCATAGAGTCTGCATCTGCAACTCTTGGGTCATCTGAAATTACATCTAGTTCACAAATTCCTACCGAGCCTCCTTTCATTCCCACCATTCCCGTGCAATCTTCTATCTCTGATCAACAATCTGCAGTAGTATCATCTCCCTCCACACCACATACACCTCATACATCAACTTCTCTGACTCCTCCTATATCCCCAAACTCGATTGTAAATCCACCCAGAGCAATGGATGCCTGATTTGCACCCCTCTCATTGCCTCAAAACTTGGATGACATGCCCGCTGACTATAAAAGCAAAATTCCATTGTTTGATGGCACTCCTAAAAGTGTTACTGCTCAACAACATGTGGATAGGATGGCAGATTTCTTTGACCTTCATGAGATTGATGCGGAAAATGTGACAATGAGACTGTTTGCACAAACCTTTGGAGGTGAAGTAAGAAAGTGGTTCAGAACTTTATCGGCTAGAATTATTACTACATTGCCTAATCTTCAGAGACAATTCTTGGATCGATGGGAAGTGAAGAAAGATCCTCTTCAGATCCTTTTCGAATATGAAAATATCAAGCGGAACGTTGGTGAGTCGGTTCAAGATTATTGTATTAGATTCAATTCTATTTACAATGCTCTTCCTGCTGATATAAAGCCACCTAGGGGGTCGGCTTTGATTAAGTTTCTAAATGGCTTCGATCCTGACATGGCCTATAAATTAAGGGAAAGAGATCCAGGCACTTTAGAAGACATGCAGAAAATTGCAGTCAGCATTGAAGCCAATTTACTTGCCAAGAGAGCTAGAACGAAAGCTGAAAAGAAAGTAGAAATAAAGGAAGAGGTTTCCACTTCAGATCAAGTGCTCTGGAAGATGGAAAAAATGTTTGAAATATTAACACTTGATAAGTCTGAACCGCAGATCAGAAATCCTAACTTCCGTGGCCAACAGGAACCACAATTTAAAATTAAGCAAAGAGAGCAGCGAGTACAAGAACAAGCAGTACAACAGCAAGTGAAGACACCTTTACAGCAAAATTTTCTACATGGTCTAGAATCAGATGATGAGGAGAATGTATTCGGAGAAGAGAATAATTTATTTACACCTGATGATATGCCAATTTTTATCACTGAAGATGAGGAGTATTCTAAGAACTTAGCTGTGCAAAAGGACAAGAATTTCATCTTGGCAAATGAGACAGCTCTTGAAGAAGAGTTTGATGAATATTAGAGGGGGTACATGAATGCTTTGACCGCCTAGCAGCGAAAATATTGACTTATAAGTAGAGATGTGCCCATTAATCCAATTCAAAGAAGAAAAGAAGTGACAACACCAAAGAATGATTCACTCGTCGTGCAGAAGAAGGGAAAAGAGACAGTTGATCCCACTACTAGAAAACCACCATCAGCAAATGAAAGATCCAATCAACCAAGTATATCAAAGGAGAAAACTGAAAAGAATGATGTTCCCGCTAAAGAGGTAGAGAAAACTTCAGTTTTTAGCTTAGAAAATGAAATTGCTAAGTTAAAAGTATCCATTCCGTTGACTGAATTGATGAAGAATAGCAGCTATAAGGGTCAGGTGTCTAAGATTTTGAGTTTAGATCCATTGTCTGATATGGTAAATGTGGAAGATGATCAACCTAAGTTGATTTTTGGTCCAACATTGGATGGTGAGTCTCCAGATAGTGATTTACCTCCTTTTTACATTAGCCTCAGATTGCACGATTATGTATTACACAATGCTATGTTTGATTCCAGAGCCTCTCATAATCTCATGCCTAGGGAAATCATGGAAAAATTGGGATTGGATATCACTAGAAAGTATCATGACCTTTATTCTTTCGATTCTAGTAGAGTAAGATGCATTGGGCTTATCAAATATTTGGTGGTCAGTTTGGATCAGATTCCGACTAAAAATGTTTTGATGGATGTGGTTGTGGTGGATATTCCTCCTAGATTTGGCATGCTTCTTTCCAGATCTTGGGGAGCGAAACTTAAAGGGACATTGCAGCTTGATTTCTCCTATGCTACTATTCCCATGTTCGTTCAGATGAGGAAATTATACCGAGAGCAAAAGATGAAGTATATGATTACTAGCAAGGAGAAACCAGTAAATCATCTAATCAATTATGTACATACTGATTTAGAATCATTTTTTTTATACTCAGATAGCTTTAATGATGTAAATAGTCAATTAGTTGAAGTAGAAGACATTCCAGAAATCACTGAAAATTTTAGAGAAGTATTAAAGAAAGAGAGACAAAGACTTGATGGTACTGATGAGAAATCAGCCTTTCGACAGCAGCAAAATGTTGATGCACAGCAAGATGAAGTGAAAAAGAAAACAAAATTTTAGCATTTGGAAGAGGACGAAGATGGTTTGTGGACCATGGATTTTGATGGTGCGGTAGGAAGGGATGGTGCTGGAATTGGAATTTGGGTACGCAACCCTTTTTCCTCCCCAAACAAAGTGCCAAGTAATGTAAGGGTCTGTTCTTATAAATTGGCTTTTGATTGTTCAAATAACGAGGCTGAATACAAAGCTTTAATTGCTGGTCTGAAAATTCTTAGAAAGTTAAATGCCAAAAGAATTGTAGTATATGGTGACTCTGAGCTAGTTGTCAAGCAAGTGAAAGGTGAATATCAAGCTAAGCATCCTCAAATGCGGGCCTACCACAATGCGGTACTAGATATCTTGAGATTTTTTTTAGATTATACTTTGACATGTGTCCCTCGTATTCAGAATGGTATTGTAGATGCACTTGCAAAAGCATCAAGTAATTTGAAAATTCCGATGAATTCAAGCAACAAATTTGAAATTTACATGAAGCATCGTCTGACTGTCCCTAACAATCAAAGGTATTGGCAAGTGTTTCAATATGACAAAGAAATTTATGAATTTCTGCAAAATGAAGGTAAATTCAAAGACATTTCTATTGATGGGGAGCATGATGATGGCGAAGCGGATGTACAAGTAAATCAAATGGAAGTTTTGCAGCTGAAGGATAATATCATTCCTAAAGGTCTAATACCTTTAGAGGAGCTTTTCGATCAAGATGATGTAGCTCGGAAACCGTGCTTGCTACCGACTGAGAAAGGAGTTGAGGATGTGAACATTGGATCAGCCGAAAATCCTAAAATGGTGAAATTTTCCAAAGCATTGCCCCCCATAGGTAAAAGAAAAGTATATCAGTTTATTATCTTCCTTTGCTAATGTATTTTCTTGGGACTATTCAGATTTGAAAACATATGACACCAACATAATTTAGCATACCATTCCGATCAAGCCAAATCAAAAGCCCTTTCGGCAAAAATTGAGAAGAATAAATCCAAAGCTACTGCCCTCGATAGAGAAGGAAATGAATCAGTTGTAAAAAGCTGGTATCATCGTCCCCATAAGATTTTCAGATTGGATTTCTAATTTGGTGCCCGTGCGCAAGAAAACAGGTGAGATTCACTTATGCATTGATTTTCATAATTTGAATAACGTTTCTTTGAAAGATAACTATCCATTGCCCAAAATGGATCACATACTTCAGTGAGTAGTTGGAACATCCCGCATGTCTCTACTCGATGGTTATTCCGGTATAACCAAATTCTGGTCCATGAGGATGATAGAGATAAAACAGCATGCACCACTCCGTGGGGAACTTTCCATTATGCTAAAATGCCTTTCGGTTTGAATAATGCTGGTGCAACCTTTCAACGATCAATGGATATGGAATTTGCAAATAAAAAATATGTCTTTCTGGTTGTTTATCTTGATGATTTGACAGTTTTTTCTAATTCAGATGAAGAGCACCTTTATCATTTGAAGATTGTATTTCAGCGGTGTAGAAAATATTGTGTATATATTAATCCAAAGAAGAGTTTGTTTTCCATGGATGAAGGCATGCTTCTTGGTCATATTATATCAAAGGATGGCATCCGTATTGATCCAGCTCAAGTAGAATCTATTCAGCAAATTGATCTTCCCCGAAACAAAAAGGAGATCCAATCATTCAACGGTAAGATGAATTTCTTACGTCGCTTTGTGCCCAATCTTGCAGAACATTTAATGGAAATCACAAACATGCTCAAGAAAGATAGTGTAGTGAAGTGGACTGAGGAAGCAGTAAAGTCTTTCAATTTAGTAAAATTGGCTCTTTCTTCAGCTCCGGTTTTGATCAGCCCGGACTATACTCATGATTTTATTTTGTTTTCATTTGCCTCGGATCATACTATGGCAGCAGTCTTGATGCAGAAAAGAGATTAGCTTGAGAAACCAATTTCTTTTTTCAGCCGAACCATAAGAGATGCAGCTTTAAAGTATAATATTATTGAAAAACAAGCTCTTGCCTTAGTAAAAGCGTTGAAAGATTTTCGAGTATATAATTTGCATTCTCACATTCTTGCTTATGTTCCTAATGCTGTTGTTAAGGATGTCTTAGTGCAAATAGATCCAGAAGGGAGACGAGGCAAATGGATCACTGCCTTGTTGGAATATGACGTGGAGATAAAGCCTACAAAGCTTATCAAAGGACAAGGGCTGGCTAAGCTAATGGCAGAGTAAAATTTGCATGCCTTGGATATTAATCTCATTGCTGCTATGTCCGAGGAAAATGAAGAAATTGACTTGTTCAGGTATCAGAAATCTTTGTTCTTTCTCCTTGGTACTCAGACATTGTGTATGTGCTCCAAAATCTGTCACCACTGCCAGGAATGGCTAAAAACAAAAGTAGGACACTAAAATTGAATGCTGCCAAGTTTTGTATCATGAATAATGTGCTCTATTGGAAAGATCTGGGTGGTGTCTTGCTCAATTGTTTGGTTGAAGAAGAGGCAAAATAGGTTATGGAAGATTTTCATAAGGGAGATTGCGGAGGTCACCTTTTCTGGAAAACAACGGCCAACAAACTTTTGAGAGCAGGATATTATTGGTCGACTCTTTTTGCTGATGTGTACAAAACTGTTAAAATCTGTCATGAATGTCAGATTTTTGAAGGGAGGAAAAAATTGCAGTCGTTGCTGCTCAAGCCCATTGAAGTAAGTGCTCCTTTTTAGCAGTGGGGTTTGGATTTCATTGGCGAGATTCATCCTGCTTCTTCAGCGCAGAATAAGTGGATCCTTACAGCGATGGAATATTTTACTAAATGGATTGAGGCAGTTCCCACTAGGCAGGCCACAGATTTGGTAATCATTTCATTTCTTCAAAACAATATTTTGTCTCATTTTGGTTGTCCAAATAAGCTGATCAGTGATAATGCAGCAGCCTTTAAATCTAAAAGAATGATTGAATTTTGTGATAAGTATCAAATTACTTTGGGGAACTCAACCACATATCATCCACAAGGCAACGGATTGGCCGAATCCTCAAATAAATCCTTGGTCAATATTATTAAAAATCTTCTGGAAATAAACAAGAAAAGTTGGCATAAGAAATTGGTCAATTCACTTTGGGCAGACAGATTGAGTCAAAAGAAATCTATAGGAATGTCTCCTTTTGAGCTCGTGTATGGTGTTGATACGGTATTCCCAACCTCTCTCACAGTTCTAGTGGTTAAACTTCTACAGGAAGCTGGCAACAAAGACGATCATATGCAACAGAGAATAAATCAAATGATCCATTTATAGTAGACTAGAGACGAGGTTTTTCAAAACACCTTCAAGTTGCAAGAGAGAATCAAGAAGATATATGATTGAAAGGCAAAGGCGGACAAGTTTCAATTAGAAGAAGTGGTGCTGAAATGGGATGAAAGAAATGAAGATAAAGGTAAGCATGGAAAGTTCAAGAATATTTGGAAAGGACCTTTCAAAATTGCTGCATATCGAGGCCAAAATGATTTCCTTTTGAAAGAAATGAATCGAGAAGATTGTCCAGGAGGGCTGGTCAATGGTCGGCTACTCAAACGGTACTATTTTTGAAATGTTTTCTGCTGTCATACATATCACTGTACATACTGGTTTGTTTAAGTTTCATTGAAAGTGTGTGTTGTCATCATTCTTTTAGTTTGGGGCCCGAGGTGAAGGCTATAAAACTGAAGGATGATTTTAGTTTTGGTTTGGTTTTTTGAGTCAGGTCTTTCAGTCATTTTTGGTTCCGAAATTGAGTCATTTTTCAGTCAGTTTTCAGTTTTGAAAATGAGTCAAGAGTCTTGTTTTGGTTTGTCGAAGTTATTGACTCCATAGCCCAATGAACAAAGGCACTGCCTACTTTCCCAGAGATCTGTAGTTCTTGGCACCTCCAAGGAGCTACCATCCCCATTGGAGCCAATGTTAGTGTCAGTATCTTCATCCCTCCGTCAGTGATCAAATTTCTATTCTTTCATTGCATATTAGGTGTCTCACTCGGTCAGCTGCATTCCATTAGGAGCATGGATCATCTGACGGTAGTGGTTTGTTGCTCATTTCCCTCATGTCCTTTACCTGCTGGCCTATTTCTATTCATTAAGATCATTTGCAGTCACTTTTGGTCTCATAGTGTGCAAAGAGTCATTTTTAGGGTTTTAGTGTCATTAGGTCTAGGGTTTTATTAATAAGGTCTTCAAAATCCCCCATAATGGTCAGCAGGCACATGAGGAGTTTGAAATAAGGTTTCAGTACTAAAAATTTCATCATCATAGGCTTAATAATGTATTTTTCTTCAAAACTCTGTTTTGAAGGAAAATATAGAAGTTCATCTTTATGTATAAATGTAATGTAATTTCAAGTTTTCTTAGTTGTAATAATATTTTCACTGGCAACCATGGTCACCTTTGTCAAGCTCCAGCCAATCCATTCCCTGCAGGACAAATAGAAAGCACATCATTTAGTCAAAAAGCCAAAATGAAGCAAAACAGAGTTTTGCTTAAAAGTGTCAAAATCTGAAACATTACAAAGTGGGTTTCTCTGAAATGGAAAATTAAAGATCCTTGGTATATAAATCATTTTTATGTTTCAAAAGCTCATTTGTATGCCAAAAGGACAGAGTGAGCCAAGGATAAACCTTGAAGAGCGAAGGAAGTAGTTTGAAGGTAGATTTGTGCAAGTTTCACTGTGCGGCACATTGGCTGGGCGACGCGATGCATTGGACGGGTGCGACGCATTAGGTCGGCCCCCACTATGTTGAAATTACTCCTGTGCGGCACATAGGAGTTACACGGCGCATTGGGTTTGTTGCGCGACGCGTAGGGCCGCAAAACAATTTCATTTCCATTCCTCTCAAAACTTCAAATCTTCTCAGTCATTTATGGTCCAAGTAAGTCAATAAACTTTGTAAATGCCAATGAACCGGTGTCTTTTGATATCTATGAGGATTTAAACAAAAATTCAAACCCTATTATCTTGTTCAAAGAATGCTTCTTTAGGGTTTATAATTTTGTTTTGTGCCTATCACTTTCATTCTCCACCTTTTTTTTCCATCATCACTATTATTCTAGTCCCATTAGCACATTTCCCTATCCCTAAATCACTCATTCCCTATCCCAATTCCCATTGTCCCATCCTAATTATAAATTTCCCAAACCCCAATGATATCCCAAAAAGCTTAGAAGCTACCCCTAAAACTTTTTAATTGGAAAATTTCACTTGGTAATATTCCATCATTTCCCCTACCCTCTTCCTCCATATTCCCTCACATATTATCACAGATTTGGCAACAAAAACCAAAGACAATAAAACTCCTCATATTCATCTAAGATAACATAGTCTTTAGAAAAAATGGAGACAAATTCATCTTATGACCGAGACAGTGACTCTACAACTGAATTGCATGCACCAAGGAGACCAAAAGCTGTTGGAGAAAGATAACAAAGAAAAGAACATGTTGCGACACCTAACAATCATTATTGGGCGAGAAATCGTGTTTGCAAAGCAAGGATCAAAATCTTGAAGGCTAGGTTGGAGAAGGCCTCAAACCGTCGGAAAAGGCATGATAGAGTTCAAATCTAGGCCAAGGCTTTCTTGGCCTAACATAGTACATGATGGAGGACACTCAGCCCAAATTTCAAGAAATTTGGGACACTTTTTGCAAATTTTGATTTTTTTGGCCTAAAAACAGATTTTTCAGCTCTATGCGCTGCGCCACTTGGCACACGCTTATGATTGGGGGCTCCTCTTGGTGAAAAATTTACATTTTTGGATTTTTCATGCAAAATTATGCATGCCTACCTATGGCCAAGATATTTTGAGAGGTTTTGGGCTTCCAGAAGGGTCAAAAACACCCTAAAAATGACCTTTCTGCCCCTTTTTGGACACACAGGAAGTAGTGTTGGGATAACTCAGTTTTGGAGGGGAAAATGGAAGCCAAATTTAGAAATTCCACTTGTGTTGGAAAGTAGACAGGCATACCTTTCCAACAATCCCACTTGGAGCAAAATTTGACACCAGGAAGGCCTCCGAAATCAGCTCCAAACTGGTGCGATGCATAGAGAAATCGGGCATGACGCATTGGGGATTTTTGCTCATTTTGGACTCAGTAACTCTGTTTTTCGCCTAGTTTTTGACATTTTGACTTTCTTGCTTCCAAATGTTAAAATAATGATGTAATTTGATGTAATTTGATGGATCTTGATGTAATTTTGTTAAATTTTTACTCATGGAGGTAGATTCATCCATCAAAAGGTGAATTGCAACTAAATGAATCAGTTTCCTATCTTATAGAGGCAAGTTGTTCCACTACCTATTTTCTAGTTCTCAGTTTAGATATTGTTGAAACAACTCCTAAAATTGTGAGATCGACCCCTAGAGGCTGGGGATGAGGTAGTGTTGTCTATATCTTGTATTTTTTCAGTCATTTTCATGGTTGGACACTTGGGAATGCTTTGAGTATCATTGTACATTTCATCTCTGTAGTTTGGCAAAGGAATAGATCAGGGTTTGCAGCACTCCTTGGGATTCATGTGGCTCTTTGTTTTGATGATGTTTTTCTCTCTGTTAATGTAAGTTTACTGGTGTTTTATGTGTATCATCTTCCCTCTTATTTCTTCTTAAGTTAAACAAACAAGGATAAAGGTGGAATTCATTAGATTTGCAGTGATCTACCTAGGGTTTGTTTAATTTTCTATGTTTTCAACTGTTTGAAGACGATTCCTAAAATTTTATTTCCCTCTTCAACTCCTCACCAGTCTGAGCTATCCATTTCATTCAAAATTGAAGTGTCAAAACAATTTCCTACCTTGCCCCATTCAGATCTCTGCAAAAACTAGGCCTCATTCCCCAGACCCAAAATCTTCCTTTCCCTTTTGATCCAATAAACACCCTCAAAATCAAATCAAACTCTTTTACATATATACCTAGACTAAAATCAGCCTTTATTCAAGTCATCTCAAGCCTCATTGATCATTTTTTGCTGAGATTGACCAGGAGAGAGCCCTCTCCTGATCTGGTAGGGCTAGCTACCAAGTTAAGCGTGGTTTGATGTTACCCTAGACTCTGCCTTCCTTAGCCTGAGATAGATTTAGGCCATAACAGGGTGCAAGGATGAATAAGAATTGTTGATCTAGAATGATCAACGGTTGAGATTTCCTGATGAAATCTCTTTAGAAGATAATGGGGGGTGAAAAAATTTTGGGGTTAGATATAATTTGGGACGTCGGATTAATAAGATGGACGGCCGAGATCGATTGATGAAGCGCTTGGGAGAACAAATGTAAAGGGTGGAAGACTTGGGGGAGATCTTATCTGGGCCATCGGATTAAAACAATTGATGGCCTAGATCGTTGCTGGAGCATTTGGGGAGAATACATGAGAGGTCAAGCGAATGGAGGTGAGAAGTAATAAGATTCGTTCGATCAAAAAAATGAATGGTCAGGATTAAAAGCTGAAAAAATGACTTTATGTGAGGAATGGTGATAAGCGGAAAACCATAAATGGTTTTCGCGTGGCATTTGAAGTGGTTTATGGTTTTTCTAAAAATCACGCGATTCCACAAACTTGTAGGCAGGTGTCCTTGGAAAACCACCCTCATCGCGTAATTTTTAGGCATTAAACCTCATGCATAGAAAAAACGTGAAATGTAAATGTGACCGTCGGATAAATGGGCGTAGATCCGATGGTTCAGATTGCACGCGACGGAGGGCAAGTTGCATGGGCGGAGAAGTAATGGGGCCCATTTTTGTTGGTTTGTCGGGTTTAATCTCGATCATAGGATCTAATAGATGGACGTTGGAGAGTCAATGAAGAGGTAGACAAATGAGTGGAGAGGAAAGATAAGGTATGGGTAAGGCAGAGATCGGATAAGCTCAGGCTCGTTCGATCAAAACAATGAATGGTCAAATAGATTCAAATCATGTTTTCGGGGTAAATGAACAAATAATGGAAGACAAGGTTTTTGCGTGAGTTTTTGCTTTGGCAGAAGGATGAGGGTCAGATGATTGTTGATCTGCAAAGATCAACGGTCCAGATTTATTTTCACATTTATATGTCGGGAGAGGGAAATATAAAGGAAAAAGGAGTTTGTGAAGTGTTTTTAAGGCTTTTTAGCACCCGATTGCGGGGCTAGGGCATATGGAGGTGGAGGTCTTAAATAAATAAGCCCTTAGGGGCTTAACACTTTTGTAAATGTAAAAAGACTGTATTTAGGCCCAAAATAATGATTTTTAAGCCAATTTGAAGGTTTCGGTAGACGAAAAATGGGATTTTCAAATAAAATGGAAGGGGATCAAATGGTTTTTTAAAGGGTATTGGAATATTTTGAGGCCAAAATGAAGGGTTTTTAGAGGAATTTGGTGGGGGGTAAAATGGGTGAAAATGGAAGTGTTGTAGGAGTGAAAATGATGGAAAATGAGGCCTTTAAGCAGTCTTTCTCTTGGTAAATAGCAAATTTTTTAGGATAAAAGGGAAACATCAATGAATATTAACTAAAAGGCTAGTTATATTCAGAAAAACTTCAAAGATGATAGATTTACAAAGGGAATTATCTCTTGAAGTTTTGAAGAACAAAATTAGCCACTTCTTGGTACAACAAAATTTATTAGTGGCTAACAGTGGCTCCACTTGGGGAAGATAGCTGGTTCTTTAGGTGTCTAGAACCTCAGCTGCAAATCTCTAGCTTTCATTAAACCAATGCCTTAATCCATTGGGTAGCAACCTTTCTTTTTTATGATCTCTGCAGAAATTTGAAACAATGGAATTCTATCAAAACAATATGTCTACCTACCCATTCCTAATGATCCTAACCTTTTTTCTTCTTTCAGAGTGCATTTAGACTAGCAAAATCTCTTTAACAACATTTTATTCTTTGAAAAACAAAAACTAATCTATTTCTAATCTTATTTCTCCATGAAATCAGTTTAAGAAATTGAGTTCATAAGCTTCTCTACCTAACTACTGTCTGTCAGGATTAGACTGTCTGATAGACTTTTATTCTCTAAATTTAAAAACAGAAATTTAAAAGTAGACAAGCCAGGATTGAACAGTCTAACTTGTTGCTGATCTATGGCATAAAACAAGCTACACATAGACTAAAATTTGTAGAAAATTTAAAACAAAATGAGAAGGCTTAAGATCTGAAAATTAGAAACATCCTTCATTATCTTTTCAGCTCTGATTTTGAATTGGTTTGAGTTGTCCTTTCTCTCTTCCTGGTTCAAGTTTTGAGCATATTTGAACCTTCTTTCTTCTAATCTAATCTACCTTACTGATAAGCCAATATTGAGCTATTTGGCTGATCTATTTCACTAACCTATCAATAGTAAATTAAAAAGCTAATTAGTCATGATTAAACTATATGACTAACTAGAAGTGTGTTTTTTAGGAGTGGCATTTGAGCTTGCACACTTTTAGACTTTGTCTCTCTTTTAGGTATGAGGCTAGACCTTTCTTATTTTGACAATCTGACCTCTTTTCTCTTTTCTATTTTTTTTGTATTTTTATTTTTCTTTCAAGACAAAAATAAACAACTAACTAAATGCTCAAAGCTGAGCTTTATTTGATATTCCTATCTAACCTAATCTAACTTGGAATATTTACATGTTTTTAGCTGATGAACTCTCTTTTCCAGTACAACCAATCCAGTAAATGATTCCATGATTGGTCCTTCTTCATCTCTTTCGGTAGGCTGGACAAATAGAGCCACTCCCATTCTTTTTGTTTTTTAGCAGCAGTGCTAAATAATCTTCTTGCTTTTGGTAATAGACTGCTCCTAATAACCTTTATCCCTTCTTTAAATTTCTTCAAGAAGTGAGCATAGGGATATTGAATAATACCTGGTTAAGAGTGTTTGGAAGATGTGTTTCAACCATGATCATCTCTTTTTTCTCCATTGGATCAAGGAAAAGATTCTCTTGAGAAAGAACTTCTTCTTCATATTCATTATCATCTGAACTAGAAGACTCGTCATATATTGCAGTGTTGTTCTCTTGTAGTCATGGTATGCTTTGATTCAGTGGATTTTAATCTGTAAAGAGATCATCATATTCTTGAGCAGGGGTATCTTTTATTACCTCAACCCTTTCAGGAGAAGGCTCCTTATATGCATCCTGCTTAAGAAATTCCTCTTTATTCTCAACCTCAACATCACAACTAATAGATTGCTGATTTCCAATTATGTGAAAGCTATTTCTGATGGATTGGATTGGCTGATTGTTGCTTTCAAGCTGATGATAATGAAATTCATGACACCAATCAACTGTTGGTTGCCTTGCATGATTACTTTCTATTTGAAACTCATCATCATCATTAGACTGATCAAAATTTGAAAAGTCATTAGTCTAAACAATTTCACCAATCAAATATATTGGGTTATCAGTTTGTTTTTCTTTTAGCTAATCTAAAACTTTATTTTCTGTTTCAAGAAAACAAGGTTTAGTAGGTAGATGAGCAGAAGTGTTTTCTTCTAATGAAAATTTGGGGGTTGACCGCTTGTTTAATATTAGATCAATTTCCTCTTCTATCAAAAGAGTAGGAATTTTTCTTTTGCTTTGGACAGAAGTACAACAGTCCTCTTCCTCTTGTATTGACTTATTTTGAGGGTGAATGTCTTCTTGAGCCTCTTCTAGGGAATCATTACTTGTGCTTGGAAGGAAAATTTGAGAATTCTCTTCTTTTTCCTGGTCTATCTCAGTATTAAACAACTCCTCATGATTTTTGTGACAGTCATTTAAAATATGAGATTCATGAGTTGTTTCTAATAGATTATCAGGATGCCATTCTTCTTTAATAATTTGAAATGAGTCATGACATAAAGGCAAAGACTCTGGTTATGTTGTCTCTTCTCCCATTTCAAATTTTGTGAGTTCAAGATGGCTTATGTTTTCCTCAGGGCACTACTCACTTTTTATATTTGCATTTTGGTTGTAAAGTTCTCTTAATACTGCAATATAAGATAAAGGAAGGAAATCAATTCCTTTTTGACAATCTTCCTCATTGTTCTCTTTTTAATCTTGCTCATCACACATATTTTTCTTGTTGTATTTGTCTTGTAGTGGTTGAGTTTGTGTTTGATCAAGGAAAGGCATAAGTGCTCTGGATAATCAACATCTGTATCAACCTCATGCCTATCCAATATTTTATCAAGTATGCACACTATTTTTCCAATTAGGTTCAATAATGTGTCTAGTTTAGCTTCTCTGTCCATACTTGGACCCATGTTTGTAATAAAGAGGTCACTGTATCATATCAACCAGTTCAAGGTCCTTTACCAGTGGATTTATTAGGTCTTTTGGGATTGTGGAGTCGCAAGGTGGAATATTTTGAACTTTGCTGTGCACCAACAGCATGATTGGGTTTTCTCAAAGCATTCCCAGGAGATTTTACAAGGACTAGTGAAGTAATAGGGCTACTGGAGGTCAATGGAGTCACCGAGTGGAAATTTTTTAGCTCTTGTGGAGGTAAAATGTTTTATGGTTCCACCACCATGTTTATTATGAAGCTAATCTGAAATATTTTTGGGTTTTTCTAAGTTTCTATGGTTATGAGAGTGTCCTATGTATGATCTTAACACTTAGCTAAGGTGCTCAAACAAACAGAGTCTACTCTTATGGCTTAGCTAGCTAATTCCTTCAAGGTTTGATAAGGCTCAGTGAGAATCCTAAGGGTTACTCAGTTTGTCACTGATTCAAAAAGGTCCCACCGTGATCGCCATTATGTTGGGGTCCTGTGTTTTGATAGATTGGAAAATCAAAAGACAAGGCAACATCAGAACCAATCTTTATATTTCCAGGATCTAGTCCTCCTGTTCTTAGAGAGGGATCTCTCAAATTTACTTGTTTTTCAAAAGTTTATCTTGTTTTCTTTTAGTATTGGTTTTAGACTAGTTATTAAGTGCAAGTGTTTGTTTGTTTGTTTGGTTGAATGACATAGCAGAACATGAAAGGTCTAGGAGAGATAAATAGAAAGGGGAAATGCTAGATTCATTGGTCAATGGAGTCAAGAAGAGGTTTATGAAAAACTCATCAATGGATATGGGATATCAGAGGGCAAATCTAACTTGGCCATTAGATCCTTTGGTTTTTTGAATGACATGGACATCAATGATTTGGAAAGAGAAGTTGAATTCTCAACAAAGGGAACTTGAAAACATAACTTGAACAATAAAGAGGTATTTGATAGACAGGGTTAACCATGAATTCTACAAACCATCCTTTAAGTAAACAATGACTTCAAGACAACTTTCAAAATGAAATCTAAGATTTGGGAGCACATCCTATTTCCACAAATATTTTATTTCAAATGACTTAGAAAACATAAAAGATTCGTTGATAATTGCATTCATAGAAGAGGGAACACCTAAAAACATCTATGAGCACAACTATAAATACCTCTAAAACAATTGTTCAAGAAAGGACAAAGGGCATGATCAGAACAGACCTCCTTGGCTAACTATAAACAATGATACTTCAAAGGGAGACTTCAAAAACAGTTTTCAAGTGGTAGCGGACAAGCAGGGAGAACCATAAATCATGCTGAAACCAACTATTTGAACTATTAGAGAAATAAAAAAGCATGAGGACTAAAGAGAGAGATTAAAGACTCTAAAATACCTCAGTAGAAGAAAACATAAAATAGTGAAGGATGAATAGGTCTAAGGTGCTTCTAGGAGTCATTTCTTAGCCTAAAAATTTCATCCTACTGTAGTGAGAATTTATGGAACAAAATGAAAACAGGAGAAAACATCAAACAGTTCAGAATACTTCACCAACAACCAAGCTCATGGATCCAATGATAGAGCCTTCTCAAGAACAAGCGTGTTTCAACATCATCAAGCTTCCAAAACTTTAATTTCTTCCTCAACTTTAGACAGGCTATGTATTATTTCAGAGAGTTTCAGTGTTACAACTAGTGAACAATCAACCAAATCCTCATCTTCTTCAGAAGTATTTATAGAATAAATGAGGAGGTGGGAGTGTTTTAGGATTGAAGTGTAATAAATTCTACCCTAATTGTAACTCCTAGCCTTGAAAGCCATGCAATGCTTAAGGAAAGAATGCATTTCATTTACAACTCTGCTTCATTTACTATGTTTCTACTGTTTTAGGCTTAATGGGTAAAAAGATTGACTTCGAGGCCTATTTATCTTTGCAATAACTTCACTGGTAGTTTGAAATATCTTCTTTTATTTAAAATAAATATTCAGCTATCTTTAGGCAAATATCTTCTGTTTTGGCAATAACTAGGCCTTCTTTTGATTTATGAATGCTGCAGGTGGCTTTTGCTAGCTGGAGAGGATTCAATTAGCCTCTGATGTGGCAGTGGAGGCTTCTCAGACTGATAGATCTCTGTTTAAATCTTAAAGCACCTTAATATGCCTTTAATCTGTGTTTTAGGCCTAATTATGCCTTGATCTTAGTCTTCAGGTCTTTATTATTTGATATTAGCTTTGTTTCTTTAATCCTGAGGATTAAAGTTGTGATCTTCACTCTTTGGCCTTAATTAATCCATCTTTAACCTTGATTTTTTATCACTGATACACTTTGTTGCTTGTTTACAGTGGCACAACTGTTATTAGGCTGTGGAGGGTTTCTGCGATTGAGGATCATGCTCCAGCTGCTTAAAACATGGATTTTAAACTCTGTAGCTCTGTTTCCTTTGATTTTATGCCATATAATCGTCATTCTGGGAATTTTTGTCATTGGACTGTGACTGGGAAGAACACAGCACAAACATTATCCAAAACCCTGCAAAAACACACAAGCTTGTTATAAAATCCTGCGGAAATGGTCTAAGACTATGTCAGAGGTTTGGTGAATGGGATGGAGCTTTGCGGAATGGAGGATTTTGTAGAAAACAGGGAGAAAAACCCTTGGCAGAAGAAAAAATGGGTGCATATGGAGTTGGGCACAAGGATGAATAAGAACCATTGATCTAGAATGATCAGTGGTTGAGATTTCCTGATGAAATCTCTTTAGAAGATAATGGGGGGTGAAAAAATTTTGGGGTTAGATCTAATCTGGGTCGTCGGATTAATATGATGGATGGCCGAGATCAATCGATGAAGCACTTGGGAGAAAAAATGTAAAGGCCAAAATACTTGGGGGAGATCTGATCTGGGTCATCGGATTAAAACAATCGACGACCTAGATCGTCGCTGGAGCATTTGGGGAGAATACATGAGAGGTCAAGTGAATGGAGGTGAGAAGTAATAAGAGCCATTCGATCAAAACAATGAACGGTCATGATTAAAAGCTGAAAAAAATGACTTTATGTGAGGAATGGTGGTAAGCAGAAAACCATAAATGGTTTTCGAGTGGCATTTGAAGTGGTTTATGGTTTTTCTAAAAATCACATGATTCCAAAAACTTGTCGACACGTGTCCTTGGAAAACCGCCCTCATCGCATAATTTTTAGGCATTAAACCTCATGCACAGAAAAAATGAAATGTAAATGTGACCGTCAGATAAATGGGCGTAGATCCGATGGTGCAGATCGCACGCGACGGAGGGCAAGTTGCATGGGCAGAGAAGTAATGGGGCCCAGTTTTGTTGGTTTTTCGGCTTTAATCTCGATCGTAGGATCTAATAGATGTACGGTGGAGATTCAATGAAGAGGCAGATAGATGAGTGGAGAGGAAAGATAAGGTATGGGTAAGGTGGAGATCAGATAAGCTCAGGTCTGTTCGATCAAAACAACGAACAGTCAAGATCGATTTAAATCATGTTGTCAGGGTAAATGAGCAAACAAAGGAAGACAGGGTTTTTGCATGATTTTTTGCTTTGGAAGAAGGATGAGGGTTAGATGACCATTGATCTGCAAAGATCAATGGTCCGGATTTATTTTCACATTTATACATCGGGAGAGAGAAATATAAAGGAAAATGGAGTTTGGGAAGTGTTTTTAAGGCTTTTTAGCGCCTGATTGTGGGGCTAGGGCATATGGAGGCAGAGGTCTTAAAGAAATAAGCCCTTAGGGGCTTAACGCTTTTGTAAATGTAAAAAGATTGTATTTAGGCCCAAAATAATGATTTTTAAGCCAATTTGAAGGTTTCAGTAGAGGAAAAAGGGGATTTTCAAATCAAATGGAAGGGGATCAAATGGTTTTTTAAAGGGTATTGGAAGATTCTGAGGCCAAAATGAAGGGTTTTTAGAGGAAATTGGTGGGGGGTAAAATGGGTGAAAATGATGGAAAATGAGCCCTTTAAGCAGCCTTTATCTTGGTAAATAGCATATTTTTTAGGATAAAAGGGAAATAGCAGTGAAGTTACCTAAATGGTTAGTTATCTTCATAAAAACTTAAAATATGATAGATTTACAAAGGGAATTATCTCTTGAAATTTTGAAGAACAAAATTAGCTACTTCTTGGTATAACAGAATTTATTAGTGGCTAACAAACCTAACCGATGTTCAAGTTGTGGAGGAGCTTTTGAATAAAAATAATACTTGCATAGCAACCCTCATGAAACAACTTAAGATGCCAGTGATAGAAAACCCCTTAGTTAAGGGCATTGAGGAATATGAGTCATAGAAGGGAGAATTAATGAAGTTATTTATTGAACAGTCTGCCCAAATCAAACAAATGGAGACCGAGATGGAGAAGCTACTGAAGGAAAAAGAAGAAGTAGCTCGAGGGACACTCATCCCATTAGAATTTGTCCCCATTTCATCCATTCCATTAGTTGTTCCAGCAGCTACTAGAGCATCCAATGGGACATATCAACTGTGTTGGAAAAATACTGAGAGGGGGGGTGAATCAGTATTTAATGCAGACAATAAAACTTTTTACTTTTCCTTTCTAAAAACCCATACGCGACTTTTCAGAAGCCAACTAGCGTATATACGCGGATATCCTTTACAGAACTCGCGTATGCACAGAGATCTAATTATGCATTCAATTCTTAACTCAGATCATTGCATTATTCATTTATCATATATTTCAGGAAACAGTAAACAGGTGCAGAAAGAACAGAATAATCATCACACATAGGCAACACACATGAACACCAGGATTTTTAGGTGGAAACCCAATTCGGGAGAAAACCACTGCTGCCGTCGTTTCAGTCTTCAATATTTATTATAAAGAAAAAATTCTTACAATCATGTACTGGTGCAGACTTATACCAGCACGCAGGCACCCACCTGCAGAAGGCTACAACCTTCTCTCATTTACTAGCCTCACCTGGAAGGGAGCTACAACCCCCCTGCTCTCGTTTACCAGCCTCACCTGGAAGGGAGCTACTACCCCCTGATATTAGCACCAGCCTCTGCTGACAGAAAGCTTCTACTATCAGACTGAAGGCTTCAACCCTCAGATCCACTGCAGACCACGTTTCATTAATTTTCACACTGGATCAAATAGCTTCAACACAATTCTTCACTTATCAACAAACATCCCTTTTCATTTCATCAGTCAGAACAATGAAACCACTGTAACCAGAATATCAAAAATAGCCCAGACTTCAGAACAGATATGCAGAACCTCAATTATCTTTTGAGCAACCATCAACTCAAATACCATACGCGCTTTTCTTTAAACAGACCCGTGTATACACGCGATTTTACTGAATCGAACCCGCGTATACATTTGTGCAACTTATTAGAAAAACCCTAATAGCCCATACGCGCTTTTGTTTGAATAAAGCCGCGTATACACGTGATTTTCACGAAACGAACCTGCGTATAGATCTATAAAAGATAAATTTTGCAGATCAGGCCAAATCTATGAACTTACCAGATTTCTTCAACTTCTTCAACAGATTTGCGCCAGGTCTTCATCACTTCTTTTCAGATCATCCACGAGATTCACTATTTCAAGATCTAGAGATCTTGAACCTTCATTATGTTCATAGATGCATCATAGAATCAGATCTATCAATTAAGAGCAGAGTTCAACCATGCAGATATACTTCAGAGTGAAGTATTCATTAAAGCCCAGACACATGCACCCACACTTTGCACAATGAAATTCTTCTCCTTATATAGATTTATCCTTTTTCAATACCATGAGTCAAAACCACATTACTTCCGATGGTTTTCCTGGACGAGATCAAATAGACAATCCAACGCTCAATACAATGGGTCAATACCATGGTAATGCCCCTTGGTATTCTAATTTTGGAGCACAAAAGACCATACGCGACTTGGCATGTACTTTTCCACGTGCATACACGCTTTCTCCTTGACAAACCCGCATATGCCTTGTAACACACATTTTTCATCATTGCTTTGGCCCTCACTGATATTTCCTTCTCTGGTACTTCTGAGCTACTTGTAGAACATTAGATTTACATCATTAATAAACTCATAAAGCATCAATAACATCTTCAATAAGAGGTTTCCATCATCTTCATCAAGTGGGTTGCCATCAAGGACAACATTTAGCATCATATTGCCAACAATCTCCCCCTTTGGACTTGATGGCAACCATGATGGTGTTTGATCACCAAAACAGATAAATACATTAAGAAAAATGATATTCTCCCCCTATTCAAACACCATGTAACTCTCCCCCTTTGACATCAAGGGCAAAGGGTGGATCAAAACCAACACAAGGTTTTTCTCCTTATGTAGAAAGAAGAGCGCTGTAGATCTGATGTGCACTGAAGATATCATGCTCCCCCTGAGTTCATGCTGAATGTTCAAACATATATATATATTTTTAATGAAGTACATGACTCTATGACCTTCCTATCACCAAGGACTCATACTTACATCAAATGATCCAACCAAGTGGATTTACATAAGTGACTCAAGTACCCAACCAAGTGGGTTTACACATTTTGACTCAACTACCCAACCAAGTGGGTTTACAAATTTGAACAAGTCCTTACATGATTTAATATTACAATTTTTACATCATGGGTCTCAACATGACCTTTTCATCAAATTACAAAAATGACTTTTCATGACCAATACCAGAAGGACATCAAGAGAGATCACATTTCAGAACCATCATAATGCCAACAATGCATTATACTCAGCAAGACTACTTCTCCCCCTGAAACTGTGCATCCAATGCATCCTTTCTATATGAAAAAATCTCCCCCTTTTCTTGTGCATCCTGAATACTTTCAACAGCCAATCATCAAGGCATCTTCACCCAAAAACAAAGAATGAAACATAAATATACGAGCTGAAATACCACCAGTGACTCCAAACAACATCAAAGATACCAAAAAGCACTGCAGTTGTGCTAAAAAATGCTGACCCCAAACAAAAATTGCAGCAACCAACCATACGCGGCTTTATGTGTTTAAACACGCGTATATACACGACTGTCTTTCAGGAAACCCGCGTATCCAATTTAATCTTCTAAATTTAATCAGATCTGATCTTCTGAGAGACAGAGACAACACCCAACTTCTGCCTGAGATATTTGAACGTTTCCCTGGGCAGAGGTTTGGTAAATATATCAGCAATTTGTTCCTTGGAGGGAACATACTCCAACTTCACCTTTTGTTCAATCACTTGTTCACGTAGGAAGTGATACTTGATGGGAATGTGCTTGGTATTCGAATGCATAACAGGATTCTTTGAGATACTGATGGCACTTGTATTATCACACATAATGGAGATAGGAGGTGTAAATTTGATTTGAAAATCTTGCAAGGTTTGCATCATCCAAAGGAGTTGAGTGCAACAAGATGCGGCAGCCACATATTCTGCTTCTGCTGTAGATAAAGCAATATAATTTTGCTTCTTGCTGAACCAAGATACTAATCGGGGCCCCATATAGAATGCACCACCACTAGTGCTTTTTCGATCATCAACATTTCCAGCCCAATCTGCATCAGTGTAAGCATGAAGAGTAAGATCAACATTCTTTGGATACCATAGTCCAAAATCTTGAGTTCCTTGTAGATATTTGAATATTCTTTTGACAGCCTGAAGGTGAGACTCTTTTGGATTAGCTTGGAATCGTCCGACAATCCCAACTGCATGCATAATGTCTGGTCTATTCCGAGTGAGATAAAGTAGACTTCCTATCATTGACCTGTATTCTGGTTGATTCACCGTGGGAGAATCATCATGAGAACTGAGATTGCATCCGGTTATCATTGGTGTACTTACAGGTTTGCATTCTTCCATGCCATACTTCTTCAAAATTTTATTAAGATATTTTGCTTGTGATAGGAATATACCATCTGTAGTTTGATGCACTTGCAAGCTAAGAAATAATGTTAGTTCCCCAAGTAAGGACATTTCAAATTCCTGCTGCATGACAGAAGCAAATTTCTGACTCATAGATTCTTCATTACTCCCAAAAATGATATCATCAACATAAACCACCACAATCAATAGTTTATTATTTTCAATTTTTGTGTATAAGTTGCTATCAGAAGACCCCTTTGAAAATCCTTGTTGATGAATATATTTGTCAAGACAATAATACCATGCCCTTGGAGCTTGTTTGAGACCATATAGAGCCTTTTTAAGTCTACAAACAAGATTTTCATCATTTCCCAAAATGAATCCTTCTGGTTGTTCTATATAAACTTCTTCTTCTAGATCACCATTGAGGAAAGTAGATTTGACATCCATTTGATAAACTTTGATTTGTTGAAAACTTGAAAAATCAAAAAACATTCTTATGGCTTCAAGTCTAGCTACAGGAGCAAAAGTTTCTTCAAAGTCTATACCTTCTTGTTGAGTATACCCTTTGAAAACCAGTCTAGCTTTGTTTCTTATAACGTCCCCATTCTCATTTAACTTGTTCTTGAATATCCATTTGGTTCCAATGACATTTTTGTTATGTGGTCTTGGTACCAATTCCCAAGTGTGATTCTTTTCAATTTGATCAAGCTCTTCATTCATGGCTTGAATCCAACATTCATCTTTGCTAGCTTGATTGACATTGTGTGGTTCAATTTTGGATAGAAATGCCAGATAGCTAGAAGATCCCACAAGAGTCCTCCTTGTTTGTACTCCTGATTCCTTATTTCCCAAAATTTGAGATTTAGGATAATTCTTTTGAACATATCTAGATGGAGCTTTTCCAGATAAATCATCTTCTGGTTCTTCATTGGATCCATTGTCTATATCATTTCTATTTGATGCAGAAGGACAAAAGTCACCATCATATTCATTTGTTGTGTGTTTTTCTTCTTTAGGAGCTGCAGGAAACTCATCAGTAACAACATCAATACATTCAACAATCTTCCGAAGCCTTTTATTGTAACATTTGTATGCTCTGATTGTAGATGAGTAACCAATAAATATTCCTTCATCTGATCTGGGTTCAAACTTGCCAAGCTTTTCATCATTATTTTTGATAAAGCATTTACTTCCAAAAACTCTAAAATGCTTCACAAAAGGAGGATTACTATACCATAGTTCATATGGAGTTTTATCACTATTTACTCGAACATGTGCCTTGTTAAGAATATTTGCTGCTGTGTGAGCTGCTTCTCCCCAGAAATTGTCAGGTGTTCTGGAATCATCAAGCATAGCTATAGCCATTTGTTGAATCGTTCTATTCATTCTTTCTGCTACGCCATTTTGTTGTGGAGTGCCTACTACAGAAAACTGCCTTTTTATGCCATGTTGTTCACAAAATTCAAAGAATTCATCTGATGTATATTCTCCTCCTCGATCAGATCTAAGACACTTGATTTTTAGATCTAATTCATTTTCCACCAGTGCTTTGAAGATCTGAAAATTTTCAAATGCTTCATCTTTGTGTTTGATCAACCCAATCCAACACATTCTAGAGAAATCATCAATAAATAAGATATAGTATTCTTCACCCCGTGGTGAATTTTTCCTCATAGGTCCACATATGTCAGTATGAATGAGTTCAAGAGGCTTACTTGATGATCCTTCCTTGGCATTAAATTGCACTCTGGTTTGCTTACCGAATTGACATGATTTGCATATGATAATTTCAGGCAGAGTAATATTGGGAAGACCACGAACAGCATTAAGTCTGCTAGATTTCTTGATTTGAGAGAAGCTTAGATGCCCCAAACTTCTATGCCATAGCCAGTTTTCTGAAGATTTACTCAAGTAACACTGTTCACAATTCTTCAACATAATGTTTTTACTGCTTCGGAGTTATTTTTTCTTGAGAATGCGACTCGTACTCAAGACTGCAATTAATACATTCTTCTTTTGAGGTAGCATAAATTTACCCCGATCACACATTTGACTTACACTTAAAAAGTTATGTTTTAATCCATCCACATATATATCATTTCACCTTTTTCTTTCAAACATTTAATTTTTTCTCTTTTAATTATAACAATAGATATCATTTCCAAAAGTAACTTTTTCTTTCTAGATCACTATTTGCAACGGGTTTTGTGTTTAAAATCTATCATGTGTCTTCGAGCATCCGGCGATCAATGTACCATTGATTTTCTTCACCTTCGTAAATAATCGCCATGCCACAATTTTTTCAACCTATGGTTCTTTTTTTCATATTTTGATTTTGGGTTAAAGATGTTTCTTTATCGTATTTTTCCTCGCATTTGAATTATATTAAAGTTATTGCAATAATCACATTCAACTTAATTTAGAAGAGGAGAAAAGTTGTTATAGGTATTCTTCTTTGTTTCAACATCAATCCTTTTCTTTCTTTCTTCTCTTGTCATGATGGTTTTATATGCAACACATTGAGCAGCTTTATGACCAAAATTGTGACATGAGAAACATTGTCCATTGAAGAAGAAATTTCTGCGATCATGAAATCTTCTATTTGAATTTACCTGTTGATTGGTGCATTTTTGAAAGATATTCCTGTTAGTGTTCCTTGCATTAGGATGATCATGCTTTACCTGTAAAGATTCTTTATTCCCTGGCTGAGTGGCAGAATTTTGTAAACCAGTTGTAGCTGCTTTTAGATAATTTGGTGCTGAAGCTTGAGAGGACTCTCCAGTGTATCCAAGACCTGTCTTTATAAGAGGAGAACGTTGAACCTTGATAATCTCATCTAAGGTTTCAGATCCTTTAGCAAATCTAAAATTCATAGTCTTTACTTTCTCAAATTCTTTTCTTACACTTACCACTTCACATTCTAATTTCTCATTGTGTTTCTTTGCTTCTTCAACCTGCTTTTCCAGAGTCTCGATGGTTATTTTTCTTTCTTCTAAGAGAATTTTATATTCTTCTAAGAGAATTTTTATTTCTTCTAAGCATCTTTTGAGTTGGTTGTTCTCTTCAAGAAAATCATTTTCTTCTAGAGCATCCACAAAAGTATCCTTTTCTTCTTTAGATTCAAATGCCATGAGAAGTCTAAGATCTTGTTCACATTCTTCCTCACTATCAGATACTCCATCACTGTCATCATGAGTATAGTAACTTCTTCTAGTGCTAGACCGGTTCTTATTTCTAGCTACTTCCTTTCCTTTTGCAGGTGTTTCTTTTTAAGGACACTTAGCAGCATAATGACCAAATTTTCCACAATTAAAAAATTTGAAAGGAAGCTTACCTCTAAACCGTCCTGTACCAAGTTGAAGTTTCTTTACAAAATTTGCCTCATCTTCTTCCGAAATATATCCTGATCCTTCTGCTTCTTGCACTTCTTTCCCTTTTGTAGAAGCTCTAAAAACAACTTCTTTGACTTCAGACGGTCCTCCTCTTCTCATTTCATATTCAGTCAGTATGCCATGAAGTTTCACCACGGAAAGATTTTGAATATCCTGTTTTTCTTCAAGGGCAAAAACTTTTGATTCAAAATTTTCCGTTAGCGATCGTAAAATTTTCTCAACCAAAGTAGCGTCGGATATTGTTTCACCCAGATTTCTCATACGATTTACAACATCATCAATACGTAAAAAGAAACTGGAAATACTCTCATCACTATGCATCTTTAAATTTTCATATTCAATTCTGAGAGTTTGGAGTTTTGCACTTTTTACCTTTGCATCACCTTCATAACTCAGAATGATTTTGTCCCATATTTCTTTTGCTATATTCAGCTGCATGACTTTGACAAATTCTGATTCTGTTAGACTTCCTGTTATAGCATTGACCGCTTTTTCATTTGATTCATAATTCTTCCTTTCAGTTGGATCTGTTGGTGTAGCAGCTGGATATTGATATCCTTGTTCAACAATGGCCCATACATCAACTCCCATATACTGAAGATAGGATCTCATCCTCATTTTCCAGAAGATTAAATTGCTTCCGTTGAAGAGCGTGGGCTTGATAGATGTTGTTCCCTCATGATTGCTCATCTTGCTTGATCTTCCTTCTAGTGGCTAAGCTTTTTCAGAAGGACCTGCTCTGATACCAATTGTTGGAAAAATACTGAGAGGGGGGGTGAATCATTATTTAATGCAGAAAATACAATTTTTTACTTTTCCTTTATAAAAACCCATACGCGACTTTTCAAAAGCCAACTAGCGTATATACGCGGATATCCTTTACAGAACTCGCGTATGCAAAGAGATCTAATTATGCATTCAATTCTTAACTCAGATCATTTCATTATTCATTTATCAGATATTTCAGGGAACAGTAAACAGGTGTAGAAAGAACAAACTAATCATCACACATAGGAAACACACATGAACACCAAGATTTTTAGGTGGAAACCCAATTCGGGAGAAAACCACCGCTGCCATCATTTCAGTCTTCAATATTTATTATAAAGAAAAAAATTCTTACAATCATGTACTGGTGCAGACTTATACCAGCACGCAGGCACCCACCTACAGAAGGCTACAACCTTCTCTTGTTTACCAGCCTCACCTGGAAGGGAGCTACAACCCCCTGCTCTCGTTTACTAGCCTCACTTGGAAGGGAGCTACTGCCCCCTGATATTAGCACCAGCCTCTGCTGACAGAAAGCTTCTACTATCAGACTGAAGGCTTCAAACCTCAGATCCACTGCAAACCACATTTCATTAATTTTCACACTGGATCAAACAGCTTCAACACAATTCTTCACTAATCAACAAACATCCCTTTTCATTTCATCAGTCAGAACAGTGAAACCACTGTAACCAGAATATCAGAAATAGCCCAGACTTCAGAACAGATATGCAGAACCTCAATTATCTTTTGAGCAACCATCAACTCAAATACCATACGTGCTTTTATTTAAACAGACCCGCGTATAAACGCGCTTTTACTGAATCGAACCCATGTATACATTTGTGCAACTTATTAGAAAAACCTTAACAGCCCATACACGCTTTTTTCTGAATAGAGCCGCGTATACACGCGCTTTTCACAAAACGAACTTGTGTATAGATCTATAAAAGATAAATTTTGCAGATCAGACCAAATCTATGAACTTACCTGATTTCTTCAACTTCTTCAACAGTTTTGTGCTAGGTCTTCATCACTTCTTTTCAGATCATCCACGAGATTCACCATTTCAAGATCTAGAGATCTTGAACCTTCATTATGTTCATAGATGCACCATAGAATCAGATCTATCAATTAAGAGCAGAGTTCAACCATGCAGATATACTTCAGAGTGAAGTATTCATTAAAGCCCAGACACATGCACCCACACTTTGCACAATGAAATTCTTCTCCTTATATAGATTTAGCTTTTTTCAATACCATGAGTCAAAACCACATTACTTCCGATGGTTTTCTTGGACGAGATCAAATAGACAATCCAGCGCTCAATACAATGGGTCAATACCATGGTAATGCCCCTTGGTATTCTAATTTTGGAGCGCAAAAGACCATACGCAACTTGGCACGTACTTTTCCGCGTGCATATGCGCTTTCTCCTTGACAAACCCGCGTATGCCTTGTAACACACATTTTTCATCATTGCTTTAGCCCTCATTGATATTTCCTTCTCTGGTACTTCTGAGCTACTTGTAGAACATCAGATTTACATCATTAATAAACTCATCAAGCATCAAGAACATCTTCAATAAGAGGTTGTCATCATCTTCATCAAGTGGGTTGCCATCAAGGACAACATTTATCATCATATTGCCAACAAACTGCCCAAATTTATGGAAAGAATGACCCTGCAATCACAAGAGATCAAGAAATTGGAGGCACAGATTGACATCCTAAGGGATCAAAAGGCAAGATCAAAAAATTCCCATGAGATGGCCAAGAAGCAGATTGAGAGGTTAGAGAAGGCATAAAAGGAATTCTCTGCCAGCAACATTTTGTGCGAAATGAAGTTGATGATTTAGGGCAGCATCATGGAGTTAGTGGATGAAATCTAGTATTCCATCCACATTATTTTTGAACAAAAGGAGTTAATTGACAAATGAAAAGTGGCTATCGAGAAAGAAAATAAAGAGTTGGGGGATATGCCAATAACAGCCCCCAAGATCATAAAATTCTTGAATTCCAAGACCAGTTTTGAGGTGGAAGAGCTGGATGTGGAGGATAGAACAAAAAATATACTAGAGGTGAAAATGGTCGTCACTAAGAGGAATTTAGTGAGGCAACTAGAGGAGAAGTGTCATGAATTGGGCCTGGCCATAAGTAGATTCTTAAACAAGATTTATCCCCTGAGGGAAAAGGGACTACCCTCACTATATGTAATTAAAAAAAAGCTGGTCCAAAAGGGATATTGTATCACCAAGCTCAGGGAAGCAGCTAAGGATACCACCAAATTTTCAAAAATCAAAGGGAATGTGAGAGGTAAGGTTGTTGTGGATCTCCTGAGCAATGATATCTTCATTCAACGTAAGCTGAAGCATGTTTTTCGTACCATGCATACCTTGAGAAAATACACAGAGGTGGATGAGGTGTACCGATAGGTCATAGGAATGGGAATTCCATGCAAGAAGGAGTGGGGAAAATTGTGCATGTACCAAGGCTGAAAATGCATGATGGACACGTCAGCACAACCACTGATTGATCAAAAGTTCCAAGATCGCGTCATATTTAATGATCCAGTAGAAATAGCCCAAAAAGTAGAGCCAAATTTCACAGCCACTATCATTGCCTCTTAGTGACCACCTTAGCCACCTTCAGCCTACCTTTTTGATTTACGAAGAGCTGCCAAAGTTAATTCTACAGTCAGTTTTTTGACAGAAAAAAAATTTTGGGCCTTGCATGGAAACATTTGTCTAGTTTTAGTTAAATTGTAACTAATGAAGGCTACTGAAGTAGATTATGGAAACTGACTTAGTTACAGTTAAATACTGCTTGTATTTTCATTATCAAGGGTTGGAACTTGTTATAATATGCGTTGTAAGAATAATTTTATTGGAGCACTATAGTTTTTGAGTTGGGCATCAATAATAAGAGAGCGTTCACAGGATTCTTGAGCTATGTTAATGGTGATTTTTTTTCCTTTATGTTAATGTTTTCTTTTTCTTTCATGTTGTGCATCAATTTATATAATTGTAAAATAGAAAATTTAGTTTAATATTTGTTGAGAAAGAACCTCAATTATGTCTTTGTTTACTGGACTCACTGCTTTCTTTCATCTCATATTCACACTACCAGTAAGATCTAGTCTATATAGTTAGCTTTCCCTGTGAATTCCCTTGAAAATTTGATACACAATCCAACCTTTTGGTGACTCCATAGCACAATGTATTAAGTTTCACATCTCTATCTTTCCAACCACACAATCAATCAAAACAAAAAACCCTCATAATTTCTATAACTAGCCTAATATCATCATTTATAGCCATCAAGCTAAATCATAAAAAATAGAGAGATCCCTCTCTGAGTCTAGGAAGGCTAGGTCCTAGACTCCAAAGTGGTTTGATGTTTTCCTCTATCATTTATTCTTTCCAATCTTATAAATTATAGGGCCACAACATAATTGTGACCGTACTGGGGAGAAATTATTGAAGAAGCATAGTATTTCATAAGAACTTAGAAACCCCAGTCAAAATATTGTGTGATTTAAGTATTTTCCATAGATTGGTTTTTCAGATTTTGTAAAACATTCAGCTTGTCTATGCTTTGGGTCCAAATTCTAGTTCCCAGAATAATATTTATCAGATCTCATCCTAACCCAAATCCTCCTACAATAGTTGACAATCCATGGAAAATTCTGAGAAAAACCCCCAAAGCAGAGAGTCCAACTATTAGCAAGCCTCTTCACAGAGCAAGTTCCCTCCCTGAAAACCTTGCAACCTTGCAAAAATCCAATTTGACTTTCATTTTGAACAAATATTGTTCAAGACCAAATCTCATAATTGGACATCCCAGACAGTTTTTGACCCATCTATCTTACAACAAAGTCTAGTTGGGGAAGCCTATTCCTCCACCCAAACTGACCTTCATCTTGTCCAACACTTTGACTCCCTTCAAGGTCTGGTAGCAGAACTCACCTCAGCTATTGATGATGCTTACCTTCAATAGTCTGTCGAATTATCTGATCTTACTGTAGTCGCTCCCTCTGTTATTTCCAAGTATTCTCATCCTTAGTCAATTTGTCCAGGTATATCTACAACTCCTACCATTTCCTTGAAAATTTCCCACCAGAGTGCCCAAATTCTCACTCAGATCCCCATTTTCCACCTTCCTCCATTTAATCCTCCACCTCCCTTGGTTAACCCTCCTCTTATTAATCTCCCTTGGGTTACCCCACCACCAATTATGGCAGCCTGGTATGCTCCATTGGCACTATCATTACCTGCAATGCCTATTCCACAGGATTATTAGTCCAAAATCTCACATTTTGATGGATCTAGTCTTAAAATTAATCAACAACATGTGGACAAAATGAATGACTCTTTTGACTACCAAGATAGAGATGATGAAACTATCAATTTGAGACTATTTTCTCAAAGTTTACAAGGAGAAGTAAAAAAATGGTTTAAGGGCTTGACCTCGAATAGTGTCCATGACCTCCCTACCCTTCACCAACTATTCATAAATAGATGGGAATTTAAGAAAACCCTCTTCAAATGTTGTTAGAATATGAAAAAATTAAGTGGAATGTTGGAGAGAGTATCCAAGACTACTATACCAGGTTTAACAGCGTATATAACACACTCCCTACTCACATGAAACCCCAACAGGGTTTAGCCTTGTCCCGAATGGTTTCGATCCATAGATGGATTATTAGCTTAGAGAAAGAGATCCTGCTACATTAGAAGAGATGCAGAGGGCTGCAGTAAGTGTAGAAGCAAACCTGCTTGCAAAAAGAGCTAGAATGAGGAATGAGAAGAGAGTCACTATAAGGGAAGAGCCTACAACTTCTACATCTGAGGCTAAGATTGATAACCTGGTGAGGACTATGGACAGAATGATGGAGAGGATCAGCCTGAGTGAGAAAGCTATCAATAGTGATAATCAACCAGCTCCTCAAAATAGAAACCAAAACTTTAGAATAAATTCCCCTCAAATAATAAAGAGAGAATAGAGAGGCCCTAACTAGCAAATTATGCCCCCATTATAGGAGAATTACGCTGATGAAGATGAGAGAGTGGTTGAAGAACTAGAATAAATTCAAATTAATCTAATGGGAATTAATGATGAGATTCTGTTTTCCTCACTGATGAAGAACAAGTTTTATTTTCTCCAACTCAAACTAAAGTAGAATCTGAAGAGTCTAAGGATTATAAACAAGGGTTTTAGAATGCCATCATGAAGTGCATAGAAAATGTAACCTCATAATCAAGAAAATTTTTAGATAATCCCAAGAAAAAGAGCTTTGGGAATTCTACTAAAAATGTCCCTGAAACTAATCCCACGAAAACAATAGAAAGTTCTAAGAAAACTCTTAATATCCCTAGAAAGAAGGATATAGAAAACAACACTAGTAAATCAGCTGTCAGTCCTAGCAAAATGGTTCAAGCTGACATCCCCACTACAAGTCAACAATCTGAAGTTGCTGCTAAAATAGTGCCTGAAAACGCTGACTGTTCAAACCTATCAAAAGTACAGAGATGCTTCAGAATTGAGAACGAAATTGCTAAAATAAAGATCTCAATTCCTCTCATTGAATTGGTAAACAAGGATTTATAAAAATTTTAGGTCTTAAAGGTGATAAACATAGGAGAAATTACTAACACTATCAATCTAAATGATTATAAACCTGAATTGTTGTTTGTGCTAGAAGTAGAGTGTAAATCCCAAGAGGGAGGTGTTCCCCCATTTTATGTCAGCTTGAATGTTCATGATAAAATCCTCCATAATTCCATGTTAGATTCAAGTGCATCTCATAATCTTATGCCAAAGGTAGTCATGGAGAAACTTGGCCCTAAAATAACTAGACCCTACAAAGACTTGTACTTATTTTACTTTGGTAAACTCAAATGTCTAGGCCTCATTAAAGATCTCTATATTACTTTAGCCCAGATACCAGCCAAGAGTCTAGTGATGGATATAGTAGTGGCTGACATCCCTCCTAAATATGACATGATTTTATCATGCTCATGGGGATCCAAGCTTCAAGGGACCCTCCAAATGGATATGACTTATGTTACCATACCAGTGTTTTGTCAACAAAGAAGATTGTATAAGGAGACTTTAATGAAATATATGGTGAGGAGTCAAGAAAAACCACATAACTACCCCCTTTACTCCATTCATTCTGACCTTGACTCGTTCATTCTTTACAATGATGAAGACATTAATGAATAAGTAGCTAGAGAAGAAGAGGACCATAATAGAGAACAAGAAGATCAAATGGAAATTGTACAACACAATTCTGAATCTGAACCTTTTTGGAACATGAGTTTTGATGGCTCTTGTGGCAAAGCAGGCTCAGGAGCGGGGATGTGGGTATGCAATACTGAAAATAGACACACAGGGGTTCATTATTACAACCTAAATTTTCAGTGCACTAATAGTACAGTAGAATATGAGGCACTCCTTTTGGGTTTATAACTACTAAAGAGATTAGGAGCCAAAAGAATTTATGTTCATGGGGATTCTAAGCTGGTTATTAGAAAAATCAAGGGAGAATATTCAGCCAAGCATCCCAAATTGAGAACATACAGGAATGCTACCCTTGACCTCCTGAAATTTTTTTAAGAGTATGACCTTGCTGCAGTTCCAAGAAATCAGAATATCCTTGCCAATGGGTTAGCATTTTCATCCAACACTTGCCAATTACCTCATCCTAACAAACAATATACAGTGCAAGTTAAAACACCGCCCAACAGTCCCTAATACATTAGGGGAATTTTAAGGTCTAAAATGGGTCTGCCAAGGAAATTATAAAATAATAGTGGAAATAATAAAATAAGATTTGATGACATCATCAAATTTTAGAGGAAAAATTTAAAATATCACATTTTCAACTCATATTTTCAACTAATATCCTAAATTTTTTACTCACATTTCGAGCGAGAGTACTCGTTGGATGCAAAATTTAATTCCTCATCCAAGGAGTACCCATGATGCATACTTTCGATGGGTCTTGCTACAAGAAAAATGGGAAATACATGAAAAATGTGTTTGTAATCAAATTTTTTTAATGTACTTATCATTTTTCGTGTAGCAGGGTCCATCTAAAGTATGAAATATGGGTACTCGTTGGATGAGGAATTAAATTTTACATCCAACGTGTACTCCCACTTGAAATTTGAGTAAAAACATTGGTAGCTAAGTTTAATATACGAGTTGAAAAAGTAGTTTTATTATTTTATTAATTTTTAATGTTTTTACCCTCTTACTTAAAAAATGGTGAATCATCTCCCATGGTTGACATCATCATCTTGAATCCTATTGGTTCTTATAAAGTTTATTTTTGTTGTACATTTTTCTTAGGATGCCCATTTTAGACCTTAAAATTCCCCTAATGATATGATATCTTGTCAAGTATTTGGAGATGACAAACATATTGAAAATTTCATGCAATCAAAAGGTGAGTTTGAAGATTCTAGCTTGGGCCTATATTGTGAAGAATGTTGTCCCACTGAACAGAAAATGTTCAGGGATGAACCTCCTCATAATTCTAATATTAATATTTCAGCAAATAAATATCTACATAGAACAGAGATACATGAAGACCCATAAAAATAATAATTTGAAGTGCTAAAATTCAGAGATAACATCCTCCTTAGAGGACTTGTCCCTTTGGAGGAACTATTCGATTTCAATGATGTGGCCAGAAAACCTGTAATATTCCAAAATGGAAATAACAACAATATAGCTCATAAAATGAAATCAGTAGCAAGTATTTAACACATGAAATCACGAGACCAATATAGAACCATATTATTGATCATATATGCAGCAAATAAGTACAAAACGATGAGGCACAAACCATATAATGTGATCACACAAGCCTCCAATACATAGACACTCTCAAAAGTGAGATGATGCTACAACACAAAATGTCGAAGAGCTGCTACAACACAGTTATATTATGCATGAATACAGTTGGAGATGATAAAATGATGTAAAAATACTGATATAGGCCCCAATAGAATCTAAACATATTGATCCGAGCACTAGATCAGCTTTCCAAGACAACCCAAGAGGGTTTCCGGAAAATGCACACAATGCGCCAATGTAAGCTGTAACCCTAGGGTTGAAGATATGTTGCGACAACTGAAATGAGAATATATGGTTGAATCTGATGTAGAGAAATACATATCTGCTCCAATAGATCCTCCGGATGAAAGAATGGCTCCTCTACTAAAGAAATCTCCTCCCAAAACACTCACTGCAACTACCCCTGCAACTCCTCCTTAAAATAACGTAGATCAAGAATGAAAATGCGCTATAGGGGATGAATACTACTTGGCCTAGTGCCAAATGTGTGAAATAAGCCCAAAGGGTTTCTTTATAGGCCTCCCAATGGATGGAAACCTTCCTCCACTGAAAAACCAACTCTGAAGACACCCAATCTAATCCTCCACCGCTGCACGCTGCAAGATAGCATAATAACCTACAGAAACTGCACTGTAGCTAAAGGAGGTTTCTTGGCTAGAATGCCAGAATGAGGAAATGCAGGCCAAAGAACCTCTCCTTCCTTGAGGATGAGGTATGGATTCCCGATCAAGAACACCCTTGTGCTAAACAACATAGCAACCCCGCTAAATAGCAAAGGAATGCAAAGTCTAAAAAGACCATATACAAAATAATTTTCCAAAGCATAACCTCATATGGATGCCATCCTATTCCTTAATTATATTATGATCTTTCTTTCCCTTGGCCCCACTCAATTAGGTCATTTCCTCCATGATATCAATATCCCTCCAAAACTGCATTATTCCTCATTTAATCTCCACTCCTCTATAACAACATTGTTGACTTGGTCAAAGTTGACTGAATCAACATGATCTAATCCATGTTCACACTTGGAGGTGCTTTATTTAGCTACTGAAAAAGGTCTTCTTTCATAGCTGAAGTGTTTTTATTGTTGTTGAAGAAATTTATGGGCCTCCCCACCCACTTATTCACCTACCTAGTGATAAAACAAATTATAATATTCCATTTAGCTGAAGGCTAAATTTTTGGAATATTACTATCCTCCCCTCCAAAATGTTACTTATCCTCAAGAAACTGTATATGGAGATAAAAATTCCTCCCCTCCTCCTCTTTTGGCCTCCTCATAAATAGTCCCCACCACTGCTCAAGATGATCTGCAATAAATCTGCCTTCCAATGGCTCCTCCAAAGTATGAAAAACCCAATGGTTCACATCATGAAAAGGTGGAAGGTGTAAGTGGAAACCTTCTTTCTATTCAATGGCCTCCTCAAGGTAGGAGTGATGAAAAACATGGGGAACCTCATTCCCAATGAGAGACTCCCATACCCATGCTATCATCCAAATGAAATGAGCCATCCTAGGTAGCTCATCAAATAAATCCTCAACCCCTTGTTTGTGAAAGTATTGGGGCTGCATGGAGAGATTAGATTTTTCCACCCAAGTTGTTTCTCTCTCCATTTATGGTAAGTATGGGTTTGTTGCTGATATTGGGCTAAAATGACATGGCATCCAAGAATGGCCTAAGTTACCCCACCAAATAAATCAACCATGAAGTGCCTCCTCCAAGAACTCAAGTTCTCCAAATGGCTCCTCCCACATGGAGAAAAGAGATGTAGTGAGGAAATCACGGTTTGTGCATTGTTTCTCCTGAAACATGAAAAATTTAATGTAGGGAGAATCATACTCCCAATGGGCACCTTCAACTTTTGTGCCACTCTCCCAACAATGCTTCCCATAAACATAAGAACATCACCAAAATGTGGAAGCAAAAACGAATAAAAATAAGTTGTCATATGACAACTGGGAGGTGGATCATAGTTCCACATATGAAACCAATGTAGTGCATGCCCTACTTGCCTCAAATAAAATAATAACAAGTGCCCTTCCAGCCACTTTTTTTCTACAACAATCATCCTATAAGATAGGATCATGAAGGTACAATGTGGTGTCAATGGTACACACCAAGAATCATGTGGCTTCCCCCACAAACCATCAATAGAATAGCCAACCTCAATGATGCAATTGGTCTCAAGTACGTCATAATATAATATGAAAGAATGGATAATCCTCCTTGGTACAACATGCTGCTCATATAAAGTAAAGAAGTACAAAACATAATGCAAAAATTTACCTTCTCTACTATGTACTTTGGCCATTGAGCTGAAATGGCTCAACAAGAAGCTCTCCCTCACTTTCCATGAGTAGGGAAGTGGTTGCGACAACCTCTCCATCAACATCTGGGCTATGCATCTCTCCATATGCTGATATATATTGTGGTGGATGCCCTCCCAAGTGAACTCCTCCATCAAAGAATAAAATGCATCAAAGTGCATGGAAAGAAAGTCCACATGTGTTGCATGTAGTCGCTTCCTCTTGAGCTTAGAAACTCCAGTCAAGATAACTCTACCATAAGAATAGATGACCTCATAAACCACCATGTATATATCATCTCCCTTTGGGTCATCAAGAATCATGCAGGCACCAAGATCCTTGGAGCACTCTACCAAAAGTTGAGACCTCCAATATGGATCAATCCTCCTAAGAGACAACGTTGTAGATCTTAAATGTGAAGCTCCCCACTTGATTTTATCTTCTCCTTTGACATCCCTCATGCCAAATTCATCCTCCAAACTACTGCCATGCCCAAAATGTAGCTTCTCATGCTCAAATAGAGGTGGTGACATTTGGAAGTTGGCCTCCCATGAGAAGCTACCATCCAAAAAGAACCTCCTAATCTTGGCCAATTTAAGCATGAGTGGCCTCCATCTACTCCAATTTATGGAGGATTCCTTCCCCAAAGGAATTACCCTCTTTTTCTCCAAATCCATGGAGTAGATGTCTTACACCATGAAGGTGGCATCCTCCATCACTACAACAACTTCTGTCAGCGTAGAATATGCAGTGAGAGTGGGTGATGCTAAAAATGGGAGAACGTTGTTACACCATTTTTTGGTCATCTAACCTACTATCATTAGATGGACCCAAGTACACCATGTAAGACCAATTTTACCCTAAGTAAAATTTCTTTCACTATGTAAAATAACTTAATAAAACACACTTATTAGGTTGTTTATGGTCTAAACAGGAAACCCCAAAAGGAAATATTAAACAAACCTATATTTGTTTGATTTTCCTCAAGGAATAATTAATTAAACAATAATTCAATTATTATTCCTGGTCATGTTTAACCCAAAACAAAGAAATTAATTAGATAAATCTTTATTTATCTTATTATTTTATAGGAATAATTATTTAAATCTTATTTAAATAATATTCCTTGTTAAATATGACTAAATCACCCATAAATAATTAAATAAATCATTGTTTATTTGATTATCTTTCAACCACTTCCTTAAAATGATAAATAAATCATTTATTTATTTATTATTCACAAATAAAGGGATTTGACCCAAGTCAAATACTTTTCCCTCCAACAAATATAATAAAATATTCCATAAAAGGTGGATCTAGATTTGGTTAATCATGCACCAAGATCTAGAATGACCCAATATTTTGTTATAAATAGGAGGGTTTTTCCTACCATTCTTCACCTTTTGTTGCCTATTAGATCACTCTGGATCTAAACTCTTGGTCTGACTTTGAGCCATTATCATTGTCATATTTTCCATTATTTGATGTGTGAGCTCCCTTTGAGTTCTATCTTTGTCTGGTTTTTCTACACCAACAGGAGAGAGAAATGCTAGATCTGAAGTGCTGAGGACTTCCAAGAACCCATCCCATTGAGGAGAATTGGAAACACCTTCTTGTTTTCCTCCTAGGTGCCCTTAATACAAAAATTCTTTCAAAAATATTGTTCTTGTCTTGTCTATTGGATGTATGGAGCAAAACCTTGTTTTTACTGCTTAATGTCTCTTTGTGCATAGATTTGGATTTTTGCAGCACTTGTCTTGATCAACTAACTATAGATCTGAAGATATTGGCAGCCATATTTGATGTTAGGGCTATAAGTTATGCGTAGCTAAAGTGGTCTTTTTTCGTACACTTCGACAAAAGATTCATACTAACAACTGGCGACTCCACATAGGTTTTCAATTATGACCGCTGTCGTTTTTCATATTCCTGCATATCCAGCTACTTCAGACCCTAGGGTTTCTTTTCAGCTTTTTTTTTTCCTATTTGTATGTTGTTTTTCACCTATAAAACCCTAAAACATTAAAATTTCTAACTTCCGCGTGTTTCTGGCCCTATGCGTAGGTGACAGACATCAGCCGCAACTGAGACGACAAATTTCTTCGGAAATCTGTCGTCGGGACACCCGGAGCTTCAGGTCGCACTTTTCAGCCCATTATCTGCGACCTGCACAGAAAACAGGTCAGAAATTGCGACCTGCCAGTTTTTTTGCTATTTTTCTGCAATTTTTCTGGGTTTTTCTGAAGCTTCTGTCAGGGTTTTCCAGCCTCTGTTTCAGCCTGTTTAGACCTGTTTCTGATCTTTTTTGCTCATCTAAGTGGGAACATAGCCCCCTAGGGCTTCAGTACCCTCCACTTTTGGTGGAAGAGTTTTAACTGTTTCAGGTGTTTATTTTTTCAGAGTTTCAACCTCCCCTTTCTTAGATCTGATACCTCCTTTTAGGATCCCTTTTAATCGGCTCTTCTCCCTTGCAAATCACCTCCTAAAGTTTTGTTTGGATCTACCTTTAGGGCCTCCTCCTTGTCCCTTCTGCGTTTTTCTGATTTCCCCCTTTTTTACAGACACCTTGCCTTTGCCTCTTGGCTGTGTTCTGCACCTCTTTTCAGCAGTTTTCTCCTTTAGATCCCTGTCCCTCTCGACCTTAGATCTATTGGCCTCTTGTTAGTGTGTTTTGACTAGATTTTTTCCCCTCTTTTTAGACTAGTTTTGAGAGACCCACCTCCTTGGGTTAGATCGATGCATTATTAGCTGTTAATTTTTTGTTATTTCAGCATTATATACTGTTCTCTGCAGATTTATTTTCAGTTACGCAACACATTTTTTCTTTTACTCTCAAAATGTCTGGGTTTAAAAATTAAAATTAACGCACGCCACACACTCACCCTAAGCGAAGAAGAGCCTGGTTAACACCGCCAGGCAAAGACTTTAAAACATTGTAAAATCAATTGACACTGCACCTTTCTGCCCTTGTTTCAACATTGTAATCACTTGATTCTGCACTTCCCTGCCTTTGTTGGTCGTTCTTCTTCCCCTTGTGCCATGTTTGTGTTGTCACCATTGCGCACATCCCGAAGACTTCTTGGCCTTCACCCTTAGTATCTGGTCGGTTGACCTACTCCTTCCTGCCGTTGTCGAGTTAGTCCTCCTCCGAGTCCGCACTCCGACTCCTCTTCTGATTCATTGGGTTCTCCTTTTACTTCTGGTTCTCCCCCTGTCACCTTAACTATGTATGGCCCAGGGCCTAACGCTAGCGGTAATCGCGGCCCTAATTTCGAGACTACTACTAGCGGAACCGCCACAGGAACTACCTTGGTTGCACCTTTGCCCCCTTACATGGCAGGCCTCAGCCTCCCCGACCTCAATCAGTTGATCAATGACCCTATCCGCCACGATGTTGGTTGGCCTGATATGCCAACCAAGCTCCCCTCTCACATCACTAAGTTCAAAGGCCTTGCTGGAGAAGATCCAACCAACCATGTCCGATCTTTCCACATGTGGTGTTCCTCCAATTCCATTACCGATGATTCCATCTGTCTTCGTTTGTTCCAACACACGCTTACGGGCGAAGCTTCTAAATGGTATGTTGACCAGGCCACCTCTTCCCATACCACCTTTGCAACCATTTCCCAAGCCTTTTTATCTTATTTCCAGCGCCCTCTCCGATACGACACTGGTACAGAGCTTTTGACTTCTTTCTGTCAAACCTCTTCAACCTGCCTTTCCACTCATGTCCAGGAATGGCAGAGAAGAAGGAGCCTATGTCGAGCTCCCACCTTCGAATATCGGGTTGATATGGACTAGTTCCTTCACACTCTCTTACCTCCCATTGGCAAATATGTCGCCTCCCATTTCCCTCAAACCGAAGAGGCCACCCTCCAAATAGCCTTGAAATATGACCTGATCTACGCTCAGTCTGGTTATGTTTATACCGTCCTTCCTGACCTCCCCAGGCCCGGTGGCGCCAACGCCCCAGGGGCATCTCATTCCACTGACGGTATCGTTGGAGCCCTTTCTCATCCGTATGCTCAACCCCCTATGGGCTATGGTCTCCCTCCGGGAGGGGCCAGCACCTCTAGCACTTTTCCCCCTCCAGGTAGCATGTATCCAGGATACGACATGCCTCATCCATTTTCCCAACCTCCTGCTTACCTCAATGTTGCCCAAAATAACCATTATCCTTATCCACAGCCTGGTGCCCCAGCTCCTTCAGCATATGCACTTCCACCTCCCTTGCCTTCTCAACCCCAGCAACAGCACCTACAGCCCCCTCCAGGGCAAGTATTTGCACAGCAAGGCGCGACTAACCCCCCTTCCTCTCAAAGAAGGTGGAGAGGCAATCAAAATCAATCTGTCCCTGGTACCCATGGACCCAATCCTCAAGGTACTGACCCTAACACTGCTAACCAGCAACAAGGCACTCAGCCCAAGCCAGACAGGCCTATTCGCACAAATAAACCTTGTTCGTGTTGCAGTTTTTATGGTCATTACATTCACGATTGTCCCCTTCTACCACAGATGTGGCAGATGTGGGAGTCTCAAGCCACATTGTGAGGACAACATGCCTCCCCTCATGCTCCCCCTAATGTGGCCACTACTCAACCGGCTGTGTTTACCGATCCTTTCCCCCAGCAAGGATTCGTGGTTGCCCAACCACCTGATGGATAGGTCGCCACTCAACCTTCCCCTTCTGGTTCCTCTGATTACCAGATCCTCATGATGAACTCTGATTCATCCCCAATCGTCGACCTTAACCTTCAAACTCGGTCTCGCTAGTACCCCAAGCCTCCCGCTCAGTCTGCCTCCGAGTCCCCTTCTTCAGGTTCTACAGAGCCTCTTTCGACATCCAATGGTCCCTTACATATCCCTCAACCCAAAGTTGAGGTTCATACCAAGATTCCTAAGGGACCATTATGTCGAAATGCTGTTCCTAGTCGGGCTGCTCATTCGTACAACATAGTAGATGATTTGGCGCAGTCTCCTACTGCCATTTCCACATTGGAACTCCTCCAGTCGTGCCCTTCCCAAAATAAGGCTCTACTATCTGCCATGGGCGCTGTAGATCCTGCTGATGACCAAATGATTGTTTTCGATGCCCATCAATCAGAACATCCTCCTCTTCCTGCTTCCGTCGCCTTCCAAATCCCAGTCAAAATCCGAAACGCTAACGTTTCTTGGTGTATAATTGATGAGGGGGCATCCACCTGTGTGATGTCCACTTCTGTTTGGAAGCAACTCGGATCTCCTGAGTTGGCCCCTTCCACGATCACCCTTCGAGCGTGGGACGGCCACGACTCCCAGCCCATTGGCCTTTTCCATAATTGTCCTATCACCCTTGCGGGCAAGACTGTTTGCATTGACGTTGAAGTCATCGACGCCCCCCTATATTACAACATTCTATTGGGGCGAAGCTACACCTATGCCATGTCTGCTGTCCCATCCGCAGTTTTTAACAAGATGTCTTTTCCTCACAATGGAAAGATAGTCACCATTGACCAGTTGACTTATCATGAGCCAAAGTCTCAGACCTCCCCTGAGACGCCCATCTCTTCTGTAGCCAATAAGCAAACCATCGATTACTTGACTAGTGTCTCTCCTGGCATCTACAAAGACTCCTCTTTGCTTAGTACTTTCCCTGGTCTCCCTCCTCCTCCTATTTATGATCCTAGCTTATTGGTTTGCATGATGCAATCGTCTCGGGCTGCCCTTAAGCGAATCGCTTCGGGTAGTCAGCAACCTCAGACTCAACCTCGCCCATCGCAACCCGCTCCTAGCCATTCATCTCAGCCAGCCGGACCTCCTCCTTCTGGCCCTTCTCCTACAGCTGGTATCCCTGAACCCCTCTATCCTCCTGGGTTGGTTCCCCTAGGCCTCAACCATCTCGGAGCTGTCCCTCCTGGTCATTATCCCGCTGGTCAGATACCTTTCCTGGCTCCCCCTCCCAGAGTCTATACGGTCCCCGTCATGGCCACCCTCTCTCTCCCTAACTTGACCCTGGGCATACCCGTTTGGTACCTTGACACTCCAGCTGCCGCCCCACTTGGTCACCCAAAACCTTATCTTGCTTTGACACCGGTTCAACCGGTCCCCCTCGCTTCCTCTGCTGCCACCATGCCCCCAGAACCTCCCCAGGACCCTACCCCTGTGGTGACAGCTCCAGGAAAGAAAGGCAAAGCTCGCAAGGGGGCATCCAAAGATAAGGCCACCCCGACTGACCTGGCCCCTCCTCCCCCCGTAAAGCCTTGCGCCTTGTGTGATGTCATCGGTCACACCACCCATGCTTTTCCTGAATTTCCCCGTATTCAACCCATGGTTAAAGTCTCGTTCCTTGAGTGTACGGTCCTTGAAGCCTCTGTTCCTTCCTCGTTCGTAACCAAGAACCCCAAGATTATCCGCACCAACAAACCCTGTGCTCTGTGCGGTGTCCATGGCCATTACTCCCACCATTTTCCTCACCTGACGCATTACCGCACCTCTTTAGAGGTAGTTCAAGAGTATGAGGTTGAAAAAAATCAATCTGCCTCTCCCATACTTGTGCAGTATGCTTCAGGTCAGTCTGAGGATCCACCCGCTCCCATCGACATCCCCCCCCCTGATTTCCAGATGACGGAGTCTACTACCACCATTCTCTACCTATCATCCTCTATAAGACCCTTGGATAACATTCCCATTGAATCCTCCCCTGTTGTTTCGCTCGATCCCCCTTCAGCGACCACCTTGGGCTCAACATCATTTGACCATTTGTTTATCTGTCCTTCTGTCATCCCTCATGACGATCCGTATGTGAGCCTTTCTTCCTATACAGATGATTTAGGTAGCTTTTCCGCGTCATGTGGTTTTCCTTCCACTCGTCATCCCCTCTTTCCCCGTCAAGATGCCCCCTTGGAAGCCTTTTCCACCCATAACCTCATCTTCCCCGCCCATACACGGGATGACACCACCCATGTCTATGATGACCTACGCAGCCCGAGACCCAGCTATACCTCCTATATCCCTCATATAACACCCTCTAGTCCGTATATGAGTCATAGCCATCCTGCTCATCCCACTCCCTTCCGCAGTTGCCGGTCGATGTCTACTCTACACCCATGTTGCCGTCATTGTTCCTCCTCCCCCCATTTTTTGTATTGTAACACCATTCCGCAGGACCTCCCGTCCACAACCTATATCGGCTATGTCGATGGTGCAAGTCGTTACTCCTGGAATCTCGCCTCGGCAGGTTGGGCCATTTTCACCCCCTTGCATGCCCTTGTTCTCTCGAATGGGGTCTGCATTGGTACTGCCACCAATAATCAGGCCGAATATGATGCAGTGCGTGGTCTCCTAGCCGATGTCCTCTCTCATCGCATCCTCCATCTGCATGTTCGTTTAGATTCCCTACTTCTTGTCATGCAACTAAATGGGGTCTATTGTGTGCATAATCCTATGCTATTTAGACGATATTTACGAGTGAAACTTTTGATACGTGCATTTGAAACCATAACTTTCAACCATGTACCTCGAGAACAAAATCACTACGTAGATAGCATTGCAAACCATGTTCTAAATTGGCAATTATCACACGCATTTTATACAAGACAATAACATTCATAATCATTAAAATAGATGCATATCCATAATATGTGTCGCAAAACATGTGTTTAGAGTCCATCTACTCTGATACATATGACATGCCCATAGCATGTTACAAAAAACTCAAAACTGGGGACACCACCTGTCCACACTAGGGGGCACCACCTGTCCCACACCTAATCACTATCTGGTGGATCCCGAGCCAATGGCTCTGCTCCTGCAGCCTATAGATCACATATCCCCTGACCGGCCATCGCCATGCGCCGCATGACACCTCGCCATTCCGAGGGTAGACCAATGCATGGCTCTATGTACTGGTCATCTAAGTCTTGCCACCCACGCTCTGAAACACTGGTCAGCAACCTCTTGCATCTACGGCGGATGTCCTCCAGGAGGGCGGTCGCATCCTCATTATGCGCCGCTCTCGATCCACTCGGGCCTGCAGCTCCTGATGCTGCCGGTCGTCCCATATATCCGGCCGGTTTTACCGGAGCTATATCTGCATACCAAAAATACATGAATCAGTACCCTATCTACTGTTCAATAACTTTAACATGCCCAAAAAAGAGTAGTCACTTGTCACTTACCATCGGGTACCCATACTCGACCAGGTGGAAGTGGTAGGTCTGGATCCCCACAATAAATCATCCCACTATAGGGATAGTCGTCTATGTATAACGACATCTTATCCCAATGGGAAAAGAACTCAGGTCGAAACACCCATCCGACCGCCCCTCATCCTCCTTTGCACAGTAGTCGCCCCCACCGGCGCATCCTGGGCTCTCTCGGGCCCCCATCTGGGAGATGTATAAGAGGTCGTAAGGTCGGATCTTCTCAAAAAAGAAGGAGCACAATAAAGTCCCATACGAACAATCATGGTTCACTTACCGCTTGCAAAGTGACAACTATCATTTTAACGACACCAACATCATTAGGGCCCACCCATAGTAGGTCCCACTCAACACACTCTCCACAATCATCATCTACCCCCCAGTGATGTGATGGAGCGCCTGGTTGCCTAGGATCCGCAGCACCGCTGCGGCCACTGCACGGGTCTCTAATCTCTCTAGGTCCTCGATCAGTATCTGATTCCCTTTGGCTTGGAGACCCGGTCAACAATGTCGCTCCACAAACTCCATGATGTTCCGCCCCCGTGGTAACACTGGCTGCATATTTCCCACCATCCCAAGTGGCGGGAGACCAGTCAGGAAATACAGATCTTGGACTGTCAATTCAATCCTGTGCCCCTGCACTACAAGGACCTCATGATCTGGATCCCAATAACTGACAATCCGGGCCAACAAGGGCTCCCTTGCTCTCATCAAAGGGTTCTCCAAATACTTCAGAACCCCAAATCTGGCCAATACACGATGGACACCCTGATCTACCTGGATCTATGACCGTAATGTACCCAGGTCTCTCTCTCTCCAGTTGACTTGTATATCTGCCATAACTGCACAAACACATCATCTTTGTCAGTATACAGATAGGAAAGACTGTAACCAATCACAAAAACCCAAATCTCAGCCCTAAAACAGCACTGAAATCTCATTCATCCTCCAGGTCACACTTTTTTGCCCAATCCTGGGACAGGTCGCAGTTTTTGGCTCAAAACCTATTTCCCAGGTCGCATTTTTTGGCCCAAAAATTGCGACCTGGCCGTAGAGGTGAAAGAGGGTCTGTTCCTGAGATTCTGGGCCCTAATCTGAACTTTCAATCTATCAAAATGAAAGAGTAAGGTTAGGCCTCTTACCTGCAACTGATGGATCTTGATTCCAACGGTTGGTTTGTCCACTACGCTCGCCGCAAGATTTAGGGCCTTCTCTCCTCTCTACATTCACCACAACAACACTAGCAAATGAGTGAATTTTGAGGGAAAACTGCCTTATTAAAAGAGAACCCTTGTTTTTTTCTTTCGCCTGCTGCGACCACACCGTAGCTCTGTTTGAAAAATCGTCTGCACCATTGGAAAGCTCTCCCCGAGCCCTCAAATTGGTATCTGTTAGTGTTTTGTGATTTGATACTTCACCAGGACACATTCTGTCTAAGATGGGTCACTTCACCTCCCCCCAAACTCGAATTTCCTCACTTACAACACTTGTACTTGGGGCACCACTTTGCCTCCATACTTGTCTTTGTTCATGTCGATTTTCGTCATGAGATACCATCTTGTACTCATGTTTTTATGGTCCCCCACAGGACCTTTACTATGTGGCAGCACCATCGAGTTGCCCTTGTTTAGAGCATCCAAGTTAATTCATCATCACATTCATGGAATCTATCCCGAGTCCCTTTGTACCCCGCTATAGTCCTCCATCCTTCACTGCTTGGTCTCTCTCTTGTGTCGCACATTATGGCCTTCAGTCCCACTGTCCCCTATCCCTTATGATACTGTGTCAGTCGCTACCATGTCATTCATGTCCTTTATGCTCTAGCAAGGGAAGTCATCCATTTGCTACTTAGTCCCCTCCATTCCATCATCATCATTGGTATTAGTCTGTCAGTCGCTCTACTATTTTCTCTCGTGCCTTAGTTGGGGATCTCTCATTGCCTCACCTATGGCGGACCTCCTTCTGTCGACATCAGCTCCCTCATTCCAGAAGACAGATCTAGAGGGAGGTGTACCTTGGTTCCAGCTTCCACTCTTGTTCGGTGCCTCGGATCAGGCAAAGGGATCTCTCATTTCCCTTTGACTTGATTGTTTATCCACTCCAGCTCCTTTCAGCATGATCGAGATCCGTATGCTTGATGGTTCAGTGATGTAGCAGTCGCTTTTGGTGATTCCCGGGTGTGTGTGAGATGTCTCAGCACTCATGAGGGGGTGGCCTTGCAGGTAGCCCCCCACATGCCCGAATGACCTCTTCATTACAGCCTTTGATGCAGCTCCATATATTTGATGATTTCAGCCTTAGCCGCTTGCAGCACCTCTTTGATTTGCATGTATCAGTCAGATTTTGTGAGCCCTTCCCCATTTCCAGGGGGCATTTGGTTTGTATTTTTATCTCATGTACTCAGATATTATTGTATAAGTCCTACCTGTTATCCCAGGCACAGCATGTATGTGGGATCCCTCATTGTATTTCTATTTGGCTCATGTTTATGCCAGCTATACTTTATGGTTCGGTCTCTTGTTTACTGCACACACTATTCTTTTTTACTTTGTCTCGGCGGGCATAGGTATGCCTCCCCCGCCGCCTTTAGCATAGGTACCCTCTCATAAAAAGAGACTTGTTTCACCTGTAAGTCTCGTCTCCTCAGGGTCTAGTTCTTCAGCACATTAGTCTACCTTACATTTCTCTCTTTGACTTCCCTTTTGATGTCTGGTGATTGAGTTCTTACAACGTACTTCGGTCATACGATTTGCTCCTAACACTCGCACGCTGGGGGGCAATCTGTTACACCATTTTTTGGTCATCTAACCTATTATCATTAGATGGACCCAAGTATACCATGTAAGACCAATTTTACCCTAAGTAAAATTGCTTTCACTATGTAAAATAACTTAATAAAACACATTTATTAGGTTGTTTATGGTCTAAACAGGAAACCCCAAAAGGAAATATTAAACAAACCTATATTTGTTTGATTTTTCTCAAGGAATAATTAATTAAACAATAATTTAATTATTATTCCTGGTCATGTTTAACCCAAAACAAAGAAATTAATTAGATAAATCTTTATTTATCTTATTATTTTATAGGAATAATTATTTAAATCTTATTTAAATAATATTCCTTGTTAAATATGACTAAATCGCCCATAAATAATTAAATAAATCATTATTTATTTGATTATCATCCAACCACTTCCTTAAAATGATAAATAAATCATTTATTTATTTATTACTTACAAATAAAGGGATTTGACCCAAGTCAAATACCTTTTTTCCTCCAACAAATATAATAAAATATTCCATAAAAGGTGGAATCTAGATTCGGTTAATGTTATTTTAATCAGGCACCAAGATCTAGAATGACCCAATATTTTGTTATAAATAGAGGGTTTCTCATACCATTCTTCACCTTTGTATGTCTATTGATCACTTCCGGATCTATACTCTTGGTCTGACTTTGAGCCATTATCATTGTCATATTTTCCATTATTTGCTGTGTGAGCTCCCTTTGAGTTCTATCTTTGTCCGGGTTTTCTACACCAACAAGAGAGAGAGATTCTAGATCTGAAGTGCTGAGGACTTCCAAGAACCCATCCCATTGAGGAGAATTGGAAACACCTTCTTGTTTTCCTCCCAGGTGCCCTTAATACAAAAATTCTTTCAAAAATAATGTTCTTGTCTTTTCTATTGGATGTATGGAGCAAAACCTTGTTTTTACTACTTAATGTGTCTTTGTGCATAGATCTGGATTTTTGCAGCACTTGTCTTGATCAATTAACTACAGATCTGAAGATATTGGTAGCCATATTTGATGTTAGGGCTATAAGTTATGCGTAGCTAAAGTGGTCTTTTTTCTTACACTTCGACAAAAGATTCATACTAACAAATGTCTCCCTCCTCCTTGAGTCTATCCCAATCTCTCTGTGTTGTAATAGAATCCTCTAAAGTATCCACCCCTCTAGAATCTAAGAGTGGTACAACCCCATGTGAAGCATATCTCATAATCTCCAGATCTGGTGGTCTCCGCAGTGGAATGCCTCCATGCAGTGAGACATCAATGTCAAGAGTAGACTGTACATATGGATGGGAAGCTTTGTTCCTTCCCTTACTATGCAAATTAGTCTGCCTCTTCTGTGCATTACCCTTCTGAAATAGATAGGGGTGGGTGCTCATCATCGTGTGCTGCTAACCTTCCTCTCTACCTTCTCCTTTCATCTGCAATGTTTGACAATCATGATGTTCATTGATTGTTCCTTGACCTCCATATATGAGATGCTGGGGAATTCCTTGCAATGATACAAGAATCCCTCTAGTTGGAGCAAGTGCTCCATCTACCTCTACATGAGGTGCTAGATATGATCTAGATATGACAACGATGTTGCCCCCATACTTCTCTTCCTCTTCGATATGAATGGGAGTCACCTTCTTAATAAGAGGATCCTCTTTTGAAAAGGGGACCTTCATGCCCTCTTGTCCAAGAATATGGGACAGAGATATTGCCTCTAGCAAAGTATTATGCAAGATGTGAGCCTCTTCAACAGTTTTCTGAAGTGGATGTGGGTGTATATATTCCTCCAACATATGTAAATGTTTTTTTTGCTTTGGTTTGTTTAGTTCCACCAATGATGTTTCAAAATGTTTTCCAACAAACCTTTCCACTAATCTCTTAGTGAACTTTGCATAAGCAGAAGTATTTTCATTTCTTAATGAAAAAGAATCAAATATCCACCAAGCATAGGCCTTACCTCCAAAATGTAGCACTGCAACTTTGATGGCTTCATCTTCATAAACTTGGTGCTGCTGCAAATAGGTGTGTAGCTCCTCCACCCAAGCTCTAGCTGAACATGTTGGTGTCCCATCAAAAGTAGATAGAAAAAATCTACCCTTGTCATGTTTCTTGCTCCTCTCCGCCTTGATCTTGAAAAATCTTGGAAAGTGATATGATCTCTAAACTTCTTAGTTTGAGACTCATATTCTTGCAAATAATCACTAAGAGCTTCCCTCCTATGCCTTTCTTCTTCTCCCATCTCCCTCATTGCAGATCTAGGCATATGACTGCACTGTGAATCATAGTGTGTGGTAGCATGCTCACACCTATTATGTGCAAATCTAGAGTTTTCTTTAGATCCAAACTCCTTTGGAGATTCTCTCTCTCTCTCTCTCTCTTCTCATCTTCTTGAGATCTCCCTTGATATTCTGCATAGTTTGAAAGAGAATCTTTGAGAGCTCCTCCTCAACTCTTCCACCAAATAATGGAGTCTTCTTTTTGTTTTTTTCTGTACATCTCCTCTTCTGGTGAGGAGCTTCTCCTCATGGTGACATATTGGTTGAATGCACAGGCTGAGCCAAGGTTATGCTCTGATACCACTGTAATATTCCAAAATGGAAATAATAGCAATATAGCTCATAAAATGAAAGAAGCAGTGAGTATTTAACACATGAAATCATGAGACCAATATAGAACCATATTATTGATCATATATGCAGAAAATAAGTACAAAAAAATGAGGCACAAACCATATAATGTGATCACAAAAGCCTCCAATACATAGACACTCTCAAAAGTGAGATGATGCTGCAACACAAAATGTCGGAGAGCTGCTACAACACAGTTATATTATGCATAACTACAGCTGGAGATGATACAATGATCTAAAAATACTGATATATGCCCCAATAGAATCTAAACATACAGATCCAGGCACAACCCAAGAGGGTTTATGGAAAATGCACACAATGTGCCAATGTAAGCTGCAGCCCTAGGGATGAAGATATGCTCCAACAATTGAAATGAGAAGATATCGCTAAAGACGATGTAGAGTGTTATCACCATAAAAAAAATTTCTAAACTTGGATAGTTTACATTGTTCCTAGTCATGGTCTTAGATAGGTGTTGGTTCATTTCATGCTTTAAAGGGTAGGTGATAGGGTAAGAGTCTCAAAAGTCTCATTTTCATATCCAAATAAAGTTTGACAACCTTATTCCATGGTTTAAAAGTCCCTCATCCTGTTTAGAAGTCATATCTTAAACCTTTTGAATTTTTTTTGGAATTAGCCACGAAAACACACTTTCATAGCGCAGACAGTGTAAAATACCTTTTTTGTGCTACGAAAGTGCTTCTAATTTCATAGCGCTTTTCCATAAAAATACATTAAGCACGCTATGAAAGTGTGGATTCGTAGCGGATCATGTCAAATAAACAAAACTTTCAAATTCCGTTAATTTTACATCATTAGGTGTCAGCTAGGGGTCATTTATAAAGCATGCAACCATTCAAATCCATCATTCCAAATGTAGAGGTCATCATGATAGGTGAGTTAAAATTCGAAAGGGCTGGTCTTTTGTTTCATTTCTCATGCAAAAAAACTACTACATGCCTTTTTCGAATACTAAGTTGGTGGTAATCTCATACCAAAGCTTCCTTCATATATTTTCAAGAGAGGTTGAATACCATTAACAAGTGACGCTGACTACCATAAGCAAGTGAGGCTGACTGTTTTGAAATCAAGTGAGGCTGATTTGTTACAAAAATTCAAAGGCAAAGATGACAGAAGAAAAGAAAAACCATAGGTCTAGACATTGTTTAAGAACAGAGCCTAAAAACACAAAGGCCCTAGTTAAAGATAAATCAGTATTGGAGGCTTTCAAGAAAACAGGGTGTTAGATATTTTGTGAAAAATTGCAGGGAGGACACAGTCAGGTGACAAAGGAGTTTTCCCTACATTTCACTGGCTCAGACACAAAAATTGGAATCCTAAACTTGTCAATTACTCCTGAAATCATAGCTTTGGTGACAAATATTCCTAGGGGGAAAGAGAGATGGTTCAAAGGCTTCAAATTTGACATGCAGGAGTGTAAAGCATTTTTAAAGCCCGAATTTGCAGAAACAAACTTAACCAAGGCAATTCCAAGGAGCTACATCAAAGACACCTATGCAAATTTTCTCTTCAACATACAGAGGTATTTGACCTGTGAGGGAAGGTATCATAAAGTATATTCATATCATTTTAAACTTCTATTGCACTTTACTGGCATGATTTCTCTAGATTTTCCATTTTTTCTATATAGAAGTATAGCTAAGATGGCAGATAAGGTGCAAATGAAATCTCAAGGATGTGAAACTTCCCTTTTTCCTCATGGTCTAATTAAACTGATAGTTTTACATGAACTCCAAAGGATCAAAAGGGAATTTTCATCATTTTTGTTTTTATGTGGTTTTGGAGAGGAAACACAAGCTACACGCATTAACCTTAAGGCTAAAGAAATCCCACCACCAGAAACTAGTAAGCCTATAATGACAAAGTCAAAAATATTTTTTAAGCTAAAACATAGAAAGCAGGTGAAAGAGCAAGTGAGTAAAGCATCATTGGTTATTATTGAGACTCCTCAACCTACAAAACAAAAGATAGCTGAAGTTAAAGAAATGACACAAGAACAGTCAACTAATAAACCAGTTCAAAGGAGATTGACTAGAAGTCAAATTGCAAAGGAAAAGGGTAAAGCAGTGATTTCAGGAGAGAGTCCAGGCATAAAAGGTAACTTAAATGATATTTTACAAGCCATTGATACTGAAGAATCCCCTTTGGTACAAGCAGATTTCATAAAATTTGATGAAGGAAAAACGAAGAAGATGAAATCTTCTAAGAAACTGGAATTCGAGGATGAGGTTGCAGCATTTGTATTCAAGCCCAGAAAGCCTTTAACCAAACAATCCAAAAAGATGCAAGAGATTAATATTGACTTAGAGAAAACAGAGGAAGCCCCCACTGTTTATGAAGAGTATATAGACCTTTCATCACCAATACCTGAAGGTGACAAAAACAGGGTATTTTCCACTCAAACAGTAAAAATCAGTTATGAAGAAATGGAAGAAAGGTTGAAATTAGCTAATTATGAAATTGCTAGACTAGGGAAGAGAGCAAGAAGGTATGCTGCTAAAAATAAAAATTTCAAGAGGATAAAGGCTCTCTCGGAATTTGAAAGGGTTTCCAAACCAGAAACATTCAGCAGTGAAGCTCAATATTTTACTATGACCGTACCTGCAATTAAAGAAGCAATATGACTGGACTATCGGGAATATCTTAAGATATTCCAGATGTGGATATCCAAAAAATAGACTCATATGATGTGTTAAAAAACACACATCCCTCAAATGAGTGAAACAACAGCAAAATAAGAATGTCTACACCTTCCCAAGTGGGGAAAATGCAGAAATTAGACCCTGCAAATGTTATTTCTAAAGATATGTGTTTTTTCTGGTTGAAATAATGTTGAGTTCCCTTAGCATATGCTTTTAGGCTATCACATACAAAAGGGGATAAAAAATAAATCCCTTTTGATATGTTAAACAGAACCCCCGACTACCCGGCAGCTTAAAAATAGCCAAATCCCATGACTTAAGTTATGCAGAAAAATAATGAATCATATACAATGTTATTTTATGAGGTTTTATGTAGTAAAATAATTAAATAACATTGATCTATAGTTACATGGAATAATATGCCAAGAAAATAGAGATTTGGCCTCCTTATTGCATTATAAAGCTAACTCGACAAGGACTTCATGGAACACATGTACAAGAAAGAGCAGATCTGAATATTCAGCTCAGAAAATGAAGTATTACTGAAAAATTATAGAAATATAGCTGAATAATACAAAAGAGGGATGAGGATCCCTTCCTCTAGCTTTCTGGGAGAAGGGTTTGCCCTTTCCCTAGGAAACTAGCTCAAAAACAAGGGTCTTAACCCTGCTGCAGCAACTCTGCATAAAATGACGTTGTTCCTTCAAGGGACTGTGATGTAGGAGATGAGAACCACTTTTTCCTACTACCAAGATCTGAAATGTGCTCAGAAATCTTCCTAGATGATTTCTCAAGAGGAGGAAATCACATTCTACTGAGACACAGACCCGGAAGTGGTGTAAGAATCCTCCACTGCAACACCCTGCAATTCAGCAATATCCTGCTGTAGAAATAATGTTGGGACTGAAGAATGATGCTTGGCCTTGAGCCTAGATGTGGAGAAATATAGAAAAATTCCTCCCAAGAGGCCTTTCAAGGGAAGGGGTGGGATTCCCGCCTGGGAACACCCAGTGCTACCTTGCTAAATAACATGGGGAAGCCAATTATAAATAGACAAGATCAATAGATTGAAATACAAAATCATGAATAACCAAAGCCTCCATCCTCTTCATATATAGCAAGTGAACCTCTCCTCATTGGGTCCCATCCACATGTGCCAGCAAGCTCATGCAAGTTGTCCTCCACCAAAACTGTGTTGTCCAAAGGAGATTCAATGTATCTAGACAGCTTAGTTGACCTGGTCAAAGTTGACTGAATCAACATGATCCCATCTCTGTTCACACCCAAGGGTGTTCAAATTAGCTTCTTATTCTTACCCCTTTTCACATTAGGAGTGTTATTTATCCTTCTAAAGAGGTTAATGGGCCTCCCTACCCTTTTATTCACCTACCTAGTTATGAAACAACTCTAATATTCCATTTAGCTTGAAGGCTAAAAATTTGGAATATTACAGTCCTCCCTTCCAAAATGTTGCTTGTCCTCAAGAAACTACACAAGGAGAGAAAAATCTTCCCCCACCCTTTGTTTTTGCCTCCTCATCAAAAAGTCTCCACCACTGCTCAATATGATCTGCTACAAATATGCCCTCTAATGTCTCCTCCCAAGCATGCCAAACCATATGGCTCACATCATAGAAAGGTGGAAGATGTAAGTGGAAACCTCCCTGCTGTCCGATGGCCTCCTTAAGGTAGGAGTGATGATGAACATGGGAAATATTATTCCCAATGAGTGACTCCCACACGCATGCTATCATCCAAATGAAATGAGCTAATCTAGTAAGCTAAAAAATATCCTCAACCCCAGATTCATGCAATGTGTTGGGGATGCATGGAGAGATTGGATCCTCCCAACCAAGCAGTTTCTCTCGCCATTTATGATAAGTATGGGGCTGCTGCTGATCTTGGGCTGAAATTTCATGACCTCCAAGAGTGGCCCAAGATACCCCATCAAACAAATAAACCATGAAGTGCCTCCTCCAAAAACTCAAGTTCTCTAAATGGCTTCTCCCACATGAAGAAGAGAGATATAATTTGGCAATAATGGGCTACCCATTGCTCCTCCCGAAACATGCATCATGAAAAGTAGGGAGAATCATCCTCCCAATGGGCATCTTCAACTCATATCCCACTCTCCAATCAAAGCTTCTCATAAACATAGAGACATTAACAATACATGGAAGCAAAAACCAATAGAAAAAAGTTGTCACATGACAACCAGAAAGTGGATCAAGGTCCCATACAAGGAACCAACATAGTGCATTCCTTGCCTGCATCAATTCAAACAAAAACAAGTGCTTTTCTAGCCACTTGTTTTTTGCCACAATCATTTTACAAGATATAAGCATGAAAGTACAAAAGGGTGTCAGTGGTGCAAACCAAAAATCATGTGGCTTTCTCCACAAACCACTAGTGAGATAGCCAATCTCAATGCTACAAAGGGATTCAAGTACATCATTATACAATATGCAAGAAGGAATAATCCTCCTTGGTACAATATGTTGCTCATAGAAATACAAGAAGTACAAAACATAAGGTGAAATTGTACATTCTCCATCATGCAATTGAGGTCTTGAGCTGAAATGGCTCAACTAAAAATGCTTCCTCACTCCCAATGAGTAGGAAGGTGGCTGTGAAATCCTCTCTATCACCATCTGGGCTATGGATCTCTCCATATGCTAAATGATATCATGCTGAATGCCCTCCCAAATGAACTCCTCTTCCATGGAAAGATATGCATCAAGATGCATGGAAAAGAAGTCCTCATGTGCTGCAGGTAACAACTTCTACTTGAGCTTAGAATCTCTAGTCAAGAAGACTCTACCATAATAATAGATGACCATATCATCCACCATATATATGTCATCTCCATTAGGGTCATCAAGAATCATGCAAGCACCAAGATCCTTGGAGTACTCTACCAAGAGTTGAGACCTCCAATAAGGATCAATCATGTTAGTGTCCCGTAATTTGGCAGATTGGTAAAGCAAATGACAGGGTAACATCAGACCAATCTTTGGAGTCCTAGGACCTAGCCTTCCTGGACTCAGATAGGGCTCTCTCTATTATGTGAAGAATGTGAACTTGTTCACTTAGTATGTTTGATTTTAGGCTAGCTGTTAAGTATATTTTGGTTTTTTTTGGGTTTTTGAGGTAAAATAACCAAAAAGGACAAATAGAAAGAGAGTTCATCAAATCAATAGGGCTATGGGGTCAGATAAAGTCAAGGTTGTCTAAATGATAGACAAGGTTTACTGCAGGGCTGATTTAGTCAAGGTAAATGGATTGTTTGGGTGAAAGTGAAGTGAAATGAACATTAAGTTTGTGAAAGACAAAGAGCTCTTAAACATATATAGTTTTAAAGAAGGTATTCATGAGGTAGGGAAAACCATAAATATCTATGAATAAAACTCAAACTAATACATATGAAACATAAACAATCCGGTGATACATAGAAGCATAAGAACTCCTAACCCTGGAAAATCACCTTCAGCTGTTGGGAAAACAAATAAGATAAACAAAAAACTCAATATATAGAGAGGGAACTCCTAAAAAATATATTTTGAGCTATCGGGAACTCTGAAATAAGTTTTCAAGCATGGACAAAGGGCAAGATCGAACGAGACCTCTTTGACTTAACTAAAACAACCAATATTTCATAGAAAAGATTTCAGAAATGGAGTTTTGAGAAAATATAAGTAAGCAAGGCATACCTTAAATCATACAAGATAGCAAAACATACTAACCATAAATGAAAAAAGTAACAATTTCTTGATGGACCTAAGCGGCAGTTAAGAATCCTTTAGAAATGATCAAGAAGAGGAAAACATCAAAGCTGTAATATGTAGAATGTTTGAGGTGCTTTCATGAGCATGTCTCAACTTATACTTTTCTCATATACAGCAAATAAGAAGTATGGAACATCAATGAAAACAAGAAAACATAAACGAATCAGAGAAACATCACCATCCACCAAGCCATGGAATCCTGCACATGATGCTCCTCCACCATCAAGCCAAGCAAGACATCATCCACTTCATAAAACAAGTATTTCTTCCAAGCTCATAATGCTATGTATTTCTCTCAATATATCAAGTTCTGCCTCCTGTTACAATGAATCCTCTTGGTTTATATAAGCCAAAGAGGAGGAAACCCACCTAGAGCAACTAGAAGGCCATTGGCCAAAAATAAATATCTAAAATTGTCCTTGAGGCCTAACAAAGTTCAAGACACAAAATATCCTTCAAAAATATATTTTCGGACCAAAATAGAAAAAAAGAATCACTTTTAAGGCCTGGCACATAAGATAAACTTTCTTAACGCACATTTGGCTCAGTCATCACTCAAAAAACTACTTTTTAGCCAAATCTACGGGAGTGTAGCACCAGAAAAAGAGTCTTTTTTTGCAGTGCAGTTTTGACAGACTTCCTGATGTCTAAATGAGTCCCGTGATAGCTCGTTGGAAAGCCACGAATGTCTACTTTGCAAAAATACTTGATTTTTTCCAATATGATTCCTGTAAGTTAGTCAAAAACTAGAAACAATGAAAAAACACAGGATTGTAGCACTTGCTGATATTAGGGGCAAAAAGGTAAAAAAATGGTTGTTTTTGGCCTTTTTGAGGGACCAAAACAACTTCATTTGATCTGAAAATTTATGAGCATGTTCCTTTTATTTCAAGGAATCACAAAATATAATTTTCTTCAACTGACGATGCTCCGAGAAAAAGTTAAGGCACCCATGATTTTATGCTTTTAGGCCTAAAATTCACAAAAAACAAGAATGTGTCCAAAATTGCCCAATTTTGGTGAGTAAACCCCTTAAGGGTTTTTAGAAACATATAATGAAACTTGAGCAAGAATTCCAATCCGGGATTGGTTTTTTCCATGTTTTTTCGTCGGGCACTTCCTTTGGGCAAACTGATTCAATTTCTTATAATGCTCAGTCATTCTCCTTTGTAGGCCCAAATCCTTGTTAGCTTTCTCCAATTTGGTTTCCAAATGCTGAATTTCCCTCTCAATCCAAGACTCTTTATCATTCTCAATTTCTAGAGCAAGTAGCTCCGTAAGAGGGTATTGCTGTGCACGGGCTGATTTCTCTTCCTTTTGCTTTTCCAATGCTTTTCTAAGACCAATGGTCCTAGGCCTCTTTCTTGCTGGTTCTTTGTCTTCATCATTATCCACATACTCACCCATGTATTCTTCAAGTTTTTCTTGTGACTTTTGCACTTCTCTTTTATATATGATTGCTCGGGCTTCATAAATAGTCATCTGTCCACTCATCTGTCTGTTTTGTATTTTCAAAAATTGGATAATGTTTTTTGACCTTTCTAGGTCAATTTCCAAGTCTTTAATCTGAGCCTCCCAATTTTGAAAAAGAGATCTAAGAATTTTTGCCTCATCATCTTTAGCATCACTCTCTATTTGTATTATGTCAAATTCCTTCTCATGCTCATGACTACTTTATTTTTCTTCAATCTTCTCCTTGCCCTTGCCTTTGATGGGCTTCTTTCCTTTGGTTTTCTTAGGCAATTAAACCTTGCTCTGTTTTGGCAATTTACCTCTGCTTCTTAGTGCCCTGGTGACATTGCTAGTCATTGTTTGAGTGGTTTTCTTCCTTGTTGTTTTGGTTTTTTTAGCCTTTGCTAATTTTGATGAAGGAAGTATGGCCGCTTGCCTTGGAGAGGCAGTAAACACATGCTCTTGACCTTGATGATGATGAGTGAGAGGAGGAGTTAATACCTGGGCTTGTTTAGTTTGGTCTCCTGCAGCCTTAGGGCTATCCTCTTCTCCAAAAACATTCTCTGCTTGCACTTCTTGGTTGCTTTGTTGTGGGGAATTTCCTTGTTCATTAAATTTGATATTTTTAATGAACTCATTATCAGGAGTAAACTCAAAAATATTATGCTCCTTTTCTGTTTGGTGGGAGATGTCTAGGTCTACTGTTTTTTCCTTTTCAAAACTATCTCTGCCTTCATCTATCTTCTTGTTTTCATGACTGTTTTTATTACTTCCCTCTTTGCTATGACTGCTTCTATCATTTTCATTGTTTTCAATTTTTTCCTGATGTGGAATGCCTTCATCATGATCACTGTTTTCATTTTATTGCTGTGGGTTGCCTTCTCCTCTGGTACCTTCACTGTCTCTTTGTGGGCTGCCTCTTTCTTCATCACTGTCTTCATTTTCTTGCTGTGGGCTGCCTCCTTCTTCATCACTATCTTCATTTTCTTGCTATGGGTTGCCAGCTTCATCGTGCTTTCCTTTCTCTCTACTATTGCTTTCATCATTGTCTTGTTCTTTGTCACCATCCCTTCCCTGTTCTTTTCTTTTACTACATTCTTCTTTCTCACTGCTATCTGTGGAGGATGGATTTGTTGGGGAGTAGACTCATTAGAATAAGAGGAAACATAAGGTCTGGAGGGAAAGGAATGAGCATGAGGAGGGTCCCGGGATGAAAATGGCTTGACTTGTAGTGGCATAGAAGATGCAGAAGTGAAATCAGGGTGAGAGATGAAGGTTTCCCAAGGGATGCCCTTTTGTTTCAGATGGTGAAGGATAATGATCTTAATGAGAGAGTGATGGAATAAAATTTGTTTCTGTTGAGTTGGAGGCTTTTTTCTAACAATGGAAGACATCTTGTCTATACTCTTGCATAGGAAAAAGGGTAGGTTTAGCAACTTAGCTTTTGTGAAATGCATAAGGATTCTGATGTGATAGGCATATACTTGCGAGTATCTACCTTCACAAGTGAAAAACTTCATGATTATTTTCATGAGGGCTGAATAGTCATCCAACAAGTGTGAGAAAGGGAAAATGGAGCTGCATGTATCTTGATGATATGGCTTGAGAAAAGGCTGATAGTGGCTGAGGTCAAGGTATGATTATTTGAACCACTCTTCTCCTATGTTAGGGATTTTGGTTTCCTTAGAAACAACTCTAGGAGTGAGTTCAAAATCTAAAACTGCTATGTGAACTTGCTTTCCATCCAACCTCAGGGAAAATAACTTTGTTAGATGAGGGTGGCTAGTGACCTCTGGTATTCTACTGCAAAAATCAAAGTAGCCTACCTCTTGAAAATAGGACAAGATTGAGGGAGAGGCAGTGATTGCTTGAACAATGATGGGCTCAAATCTGTTGTGTTGGCCTCCCTTTTTTACCCTTTTCTTTGGAGGCATTTTGATTTTTCTATTCTTCTCCAAAATCAACTAGACAACCCTTAAATAAAAATCAGCTTTCTTTTCCTTTAACACTTCTTTCTCCTTTAATTCGGTTTTCAAAATATCCTTTAAGTTTTAAGAGCAACTGAGGGGTAAAAATAGTGATAAATACCTTGAAAACTTCTTTGTAGTGATGAACACTGACCCTTGATCAAGACTGGAAATTTTTTTGTCCCTTTGTAATGAAATGAGCAGGTGCTACGCCTTTGCACATAGGCGCGTAGCGTCTGAACAAAGGCTACACAAGAAAAATACACTGCGCTAGTTCAAAAAACTGTGTTTTTGAACGAATTTTGAAAAATGGGTGGTTGTGGGTGCTGGGCAGAGACTAAACGAGGGTCGGATGTTGAGACACGTCGCGCCCTTTGTAAATTCCTTTGATGAGCTGCTACAAGTGTGTCGCATCCTGGAAAATGTGCCCGGAGTGTTTGCCAGGGAACCAGAGAGACCCTCTCCTCTTGCCAATCGATAATATGAGAGTATGATATGCCCTTTGAGGGCTTTTGTGCCTTATGAAATTTTTTTAAAGCACGTAGCCTTCCTTTTGACTTTTTCAAAAATAGTTTTATTAAACCTTTACCCTTTTTTTTCCTCATTTTCCCTATTTCCATGAAACAGTTTTTGAAAGATGTGTAATAGTGCTTTAATTAAAAAGTTCTTTGCAAACAACAAAACAAGTTTTCATTTTCGTGTAAAAGAAAACCTGCCTTGTTTCAAATCATAAAATGTTCCCTCTACTTCTTATGAAAAAGGCCCTTTAAAACAGTCTTTAGGCCTGGTCTCTTTTTTCCAAATGAATCTTTTAGTCTTCTAAACAAACTTTTTGCATCATGCCCTTTGCTTATCATCTTTGAATGAGGCTTATTAGACATAAACTATTTATGCCCTCTGCTCATGATTGAAGGAGGCAATGCAAGCACAACTGCTTAGGATCTCTGCTTATGATTTGAATGAAGCCTCTCTTGAAAACTAAACCTTGTGCCCTGTGTCTACTTATCATTGCAGGAGGTAAATTAAACAAAACTATTTATACCCTCTGCTTATCATCATTGAAGGGGGTGCCTCATAAAAGCAAGTGATTTCCATCTGCTTATCATTGAAGGAGGCATTTCATAAACACAAGTGATTGCCATCTGCTTATCATTGAAGGGGGAAATTCAAATGGTTTATCCTTTATCAATCTGCATGAGACAGGTTTCTTTGTAGAAATTTACTGTGAAGATAGTGAACAGGTAAGATATTTCAAACTCCAACATATCTGCTTTGTGTCTCTTAGGTTAACTCTCTTTTGTAGTAGCTTTAGCTTCCTCTATGACGACAGTGTCTTCGATGGTTTAGAGTCTGGGCTATAGGGATATAGAAAAGGTAGTTGTTCCCTTTTTATGCTCTTTCACTTTGATGCCTAAACTACTAGAAGTCTTTTTCCAGAGAACTAACATACCTAGTCTCATAAGATTGTTTTTCAAAGTTGTGCCCATATGTTTGGGAATAATGTGCAAATGCATTGTGAGTTGACATGAAGTGCTAGATGCAGTAAACTCCCAACCTTTGTACTCATTTTTCCATGATGGATGATTCTTTGAATTTCTTGGTGCTTTGAGTTTGCAGGTATGAATAATGTAGGTTTCCTTTCTCTTTGAAATCTGCATTTCCTTTATTTCCCAACAGTCAACCATTCTAACTTTGAAAACTTTCCTTTAAGTGTCCCTTTTGTTTTAGAACTGACTATTGCCATCTATCCACAGCACCCCTGCAGAGATGCATTGATAAAATTTCTTTGACCATTGGAGACCTTTTCTGAGGTATCATGATGATAATGCTTGAAAATTTCACTTGATTACTTTCTTCAGACATAGGACCTTCTTACTCCATTTCTTCCTAAATTTGAACCTGATAAGCCTTGCTGAAACAAAACACAGCAACCATTTTGATGGTGTGTGACCTAGGGGTAAACAAGGGTTTTGTTTTTCCAGATAAGAAGAGAGAATGGATGACCGATATTCAAAACCAGGTTTTTGACTAGAGATATTTCTCTCAAGATACCTATTCTAAACACCATCACCTAACCTAGACACTTTGTCATGATGTCTGAAGGGTTTTTTAGACATAGTCAGGTCATCAAATGGAAATTTAGACAGTGAGAGGGGAGGAGACAACTTTGTCCTATGCTTGACAGTGAGCTATGTGAAAACAGGGGATTTTGAATGTTCAGAGATACAAGGCTTATGACAGTTATGGATAGGGGAGTTTTATCAAGACTGAATCTTGATGACCACTTCTAACACAGTCTATCGGAGAGGAAGAAAGATAGAAAATTCTTTGAGGGGTTTTCAAGAGGACAAATTGACTGTTTGAAATTGGTTTCTAGAAAACCTAGGCAAGGCATATAGTCATGACAACAAGCAAAAATATTGATGACTAACAGTGGCTCCATTTGGGGAGCGCAGCCCCTTTTTAGGAGGTGTCTAGAATTGCAGATCTCTGGCTTATGAAGACCATGTTGGGGTTCCCATGTTTTGGCCAGATTGGCAAGAACAAAAGATGAGACAACATCATAACCACTTTTGGACCCTAGGATCTAGCCCTCCTGGGTCTAGAGAGGGATCTCTCTATTTAGGCAAAGGTTTTATGTCTTTGAAGCTCTGTGTTAATATGTTAGGCTAGTTATAGGCACGGATTTGTTTGTGTGATTATATGTTTGGTTGCTGGGAATTAGGAAAGAAGGATTCAATGTAAGACAAGGCTGAGCAAAGAGGACCTTAGGCAAAGGAGAGATAACTCAAAGAACACTCGAGACCATTGGGCAATGGAGTCAGGAAAGGGTTTACTTGCTATTCAATATGCAGGCTTTCAGTTGGGCTTGTCATCTAAAGCAATGGATCTTAAAGATGATAATGTGGCATGAAATGGAAAGAAAGAAGGTGAAAGGCAAGGAAACCTCCAAGGTGACCTTTCAGGAATTAGATCCAGGGACAGGACATGCCATTGGACAACCTGTGACCCAAAACCTAAAAGGTTGACTCTTCAGACAAGGAAACATAAAATATTCAAACGCAAAGGTGAAGACCTGAGATCAGAGAGAGACTTTGAACTCTCAATGTTTTGGTGTTCAGCTTAAGGGAACTTAGAAAGGTTCAATTAATTGAAAAGGACCCTAGTGAGACAGAGACATAGTTCTAAACTCTAGTATCCCAATTCATTCAATTAAAGCCTAACAAGAAAATCCAAGAATAGGTTCATTAATTCATACATCAGCTAGCAGTAAATATTAGCCACTACACTAGTTAAATTAACTTGAATCAGTGCTTAGATAAGACATATTAGCAGAAAACATTGAAGGTAGGGAGAGCAGAAACATAGGGTACCAAGCAATGGTAAATCCTATGCCATGTTTTTGATGCGTGCCAGGAGAAATGAAATGTGATGGATTACAAAGGAAAATAGAGACAAAGTGAGGAAAACATCACCACTGCTTTAAATCAGGATTCAAAGAAATGTGCTTGTCATATTAAAGAGAAACACCAGTCACGTATAACATTTCCAATAGCTCAATATTCAGTCTGAAAACATCTTCCTCAACCTATCTTACCACTTTAAACAAAGACTATATCTCAAGAGAAACAACTTACAATTCACAGATATCCAATCAACAACCTTTTCAATGAGTTTCTCATGAGTTTTTATATCTGAAAGAGAGGCAGAAGAAGTAGATGAAACACTAATGAAACATTAAAGTAGAGTAGGAAGAGGGGCTTGAGGCCCATTCTGTTTTAATTTCTTTACATTAATCTTCAGTACCCTTTGGGTGAAAGAGTGGTCTTCGACGGGCTGAAATTTACTCTAGGTATGTTCTTGATGTACTTTGGCTGTGGTACTCTGTAGTACTCTAGTGACTAAGAAAAAAGGGAAATAAATTATTGTGAGGTCTGCCATACTGCGTATCAAATTCTCTGGTAGCATTAGGACTGCTGTCAGGGTGGAAATCCTCTCATGAACATGGTGTAGAATGAAAACATTATGGGTACTGTGTCCTTTCTCGGGAGGAAACTTCTGCTGATGTGAAACACTGTCAATATTGTTTTCTGTGCACTGATCTTCCGCCTGCACCTTCTTCCTTTGAATCAGGACTAAAGCGCTAAGTATTCAATTCAGGGCTTTAACCCCTTTAATCTCTGCTACTGATAGACTGGCTGCGGCTATACTGGCCTCTCTATGCTCTATGCCACTGTAAAATAAACCTATCATAAAACCCGGGGCGATGGTGGAGAAATGCCGCTGAGGTCTGTGGATGAGTGATGGAAATGGTGGATGAATGCAGTGAAACGGTGGAAATACGATATGCAACGAACTGTAATATAAAAATATTAAAGTTTTAATGTTGCATGTAGCGATATAATGTTTTAATATAAAACATTATAATTCGGGCCTTTGAATCGAAATACAAATGAAATGCGCTAAAACATATGAGACGGGCTTGATGTGGGACTCGGCATGGGCGGAGGGCAATTTGATATGAACCGTCAGATCAAAAGAAATGAGTGGTTGTGATCGGATCGGCGGATCGCAATTGGGGGAAACGGAGGGTGACACCTTTAAGAAATTCCGATTGGCGATGGTGTGATTAAGCGCCAACCGTCCGATCTAGGTCAGATTGATGGCAGAGATTAAATCGGCGGGGAGGAAAACTTGTGCATTGAGTGGAGAGCAATGAAATCTAGACTGTCGGATCTCAAAAGGTCCACGACTGTGATCTAATCGCATCGGAGCAAAGCAGGGACCAAAACTCCGATGGTTTGAGCTGCGATTAGCACTGGACCGTCATATCGAGGTGTGATCTACGGTCATGATCGGATTGAAGGATCGTGATCGGGGAGGCAGAAGGAGGGGACGCGTGGGCTGGCATGATGCAATTAGCACTAGGCCATCGGATCTATATAGATCAACGGCCCAGATCGCAGCAGGACCAATGGAACAATAACACTATCGCATCGGAGTTCTCATGGTTTACAAAGGAACAAAACGTTCTGCTCCGATTCTCCGATGCGATTAGCGCCCAAGCCATAAGCGCTCGGTCTCGGGCATGGGGCATATGGGGAAGTGGTTTACGAGGGCTGGCCGAAAGGGGCTAAGCCTGATATATGAAGGAAAGTGGGATTTTTAGCCAAAAAAAGAGGGTTTTCAAGGCTAAAGAGGGAATCGTCAGAAGGAATAAAGGGACTCCAAGCCAAACAAGGGGTGTTTGCAAGGTTTAAAAGGAAATTTGGAAGACTTTGCAAAAGTGAACTAGGTGATGAAAATAGAGGTTAAATGGGGATGAAATAAAAGGGAAAGGCCTTTTTGAGCATTTTTCTTCACAACAGAGAGGCTTTTAAACTAGGAATAACAGTGAGGATTTATCAAAGGACAAAGGCACAAGGAGGCTTCAAGGATGATGTGTTTTCAGGGGAAATGCATTCCTTGAAAGCTCAAAAACATTTTAGCACCCTGCTTCCTTGTCAAAAAATTCATAGGGGGCTAACAGACCAGTGCCTCATCCATTGGCGCAAATTTCTCTTTTTCTTGATGCTTTTCCTGAGAATGATGCTTTCTAACAAACTGACAGCATGATTAGCATCAACCTCATCTCTACTTACCCAGCTATTTTGCGTAACATTTTTTCTTCTTTGGGTGCACTTGGACTGGCAAACCCTTTGACATGATATTTTTGAAAAAGAAAACACTATCTAATTCTACACTTATATCTTCCGGGAGTCTAGATTAAACTAATGAACTCCTTCATTTCTCTACTTATACTAGATCAACTTTCAAGATTAAGTTGTTTGACAGGATTTCATTTGCTAGACTAAAACATGGAATTGAAAAAATGATCAAATCAGGATTAGACAGTCTGATTTGTCATGTGTTTGTGGCATAAAGACAAGCTACACCCAAATTTTATTTTTGTAAAAAATGAGATTTAGAAAAATCAGGGCTAAGATACATAGTTTTATTTTCATTCCTGTTTTTCTCTTTGGTTCTGTTTTGAGCCTGTGGAACCAACATCTTTATTTCCTAATCTACTTTCTTTTATAATTCAAGCTTGCATATTTTGACTATCATTCTTTTTCACTAACTTATCAGCAATAAATTTAAAACATGCTCAGTTATGATTAGGCTAGATAACTGAACAAGACATCTTTTGAGCACTAGTAGTGGAATTTAGACTTGCACACTTTCAGCATGACTATTTTTTGAACATGGGGCTTTAATGCTGCTTTAAGACTACCCTCTTTTCTATTTTTCTATTGTTTTTGGATTTTCTATTTTCTGATTTATTTATTTAAACAAAATATGTACAATGAATAACAAATTTCATAACTAGAACTCTTGATAATGGTGGAATTTGAGCATCTTATCTTCAAAAGGATCCCCTGATGCTCTTGGTCCACTTAGTTCTGAAAAGAAAAATTAGGAAAATTTTCTCTTGTAAGCACAACATAAGGGTTCTTGCAAGAATCTTTAAAAAACCCTATGTTGCTTGTTGTTTTTCCTTATACCTTTGATTTCCACTCCTGCCTTTGTTGTACATATTCTTTAGGTAATATAGATATTCTGTCATTCTTAAAATAGATGATGACATCATCAAGGTACATTATAGTAAAGAAGTTCAACACTAGAAACATAGTTCTCTAAAACATGTCCTCGGTGTCTTGTAGTCTTGAAAAACTGGGTTTGAACTTGAAGCTGCTTCCAGTGTATTTGAAAAGATCTTTGAACTGTTTGTTTTGAAGAGGAATTAGCTGATGATATCCTGAAATATTATGATGCAAGGACACATGAGTAGAAATTCCTAGCTTCTGTGTGGTATGACCTATTTTTGGAAGCATATGAGTGCTATTTAGGGAGTGTTTATCTGTGTTTCTAAAATCTACACATATCCTGTGACCAACTGTTTTCTTCTTAAGTGTTAATGCCTGATCAAGATTTTTGTGTTCCATTTTATAAGGGCGAATTTTGGAAATGATGGCTTTGTCATGGTGTTTTGAGCTATTCTCTCGACATGTACTATTATCCTGAAGAATCTTGTGTATCCTAGCACTTCTCAATTTCTCGTGTAATGAAAAAAATTTAGCTAGTTCAATCAGCTCAGGTTTCTCAAGACTACTTTTATCACATTCCCACATATTATCTTTATCAGAAATTTTTCCCAGATCTACAGAAGTGTTTGCAATAGTTAAAATTTTATTTGTAGGGGTAAAGTCTTGGGATGGTAGGTATTTAGATATGGTAAGAACATAAGGCTTTCTTGGCCTTGATTTCCAAAGATTTTTTTTCTATGCAAATTATTTAGCACCTCTGTATTGGGAAAAGGTTTTGATTGTATTTTTGAGGCTTGTACTTAGTTTGAGCAACTTGCTTGAGAGTATAAAATGTTTTTTATTTTTGAGGTTTTATTTTCTATGTCTAGAACATCAGATTATTTTTCATCAGGATACAATTGTTCTGGGTCATGATAGTTTTGAGTATCTAGCTCATCATAGAGAAGCTGGTGTGCCTGTTGCATTGGGCCTAGATCTGCTTCAACTTTACCTATGTATTTATCAATGTCTTCATCAGTATGTAAAATGAAATAATTAAGGTCTGAATGTACAAAATAAAGAGGTACATTGTCTGGTCTTTCTTGATTGCTAACCATATACTTCATGTGTGATTCTCGATACAATCTTCTTGTCTAGCTAAAAATAGGAATGGTGGTGTAAGACATATCTAGCTAAATATTTCCTTGGAGCCTGGCCCCCCAAGATCTGGATAAAAGCATTCTGTACTTGGGAGGAATGTCTGCTACCACTATGTCCATGACCAGGTGTTTAGAAGGTACTTATGCCAAAATGACACAAAGATCCTTTATCAGGCCTGGACACTTGAATCTGCTTGAATAAAACGAATATAAGTCTTTATAAGGTTTCGTTATTTCTAGGCCTAATCTTTCCATTACCATTTTTGGCATGAGATTGTGAGAGGCCCCAGAATCTAGCATGGCATTCTGTAGGATTTGGTCATGTATATTCAGACTAATGTAAAAAGGAGGGGTGGTTCCCTCTTGGTATTCTCCTTCTACTTTGGGACTAAATAAAAGCTCGGGTTTATCGTCTGTCAGATTTAGAGTATCTGCATCATTTCCTATGTTTAGGACTTTCAAAATTTGAGATTTGTACCTATCTATAGTCACTATTTCGGTGAGGGGTATGGTTATCTTGATCTTGGCAATTTCTCCTTCGAAAATGAAAGGTAATTGGGTTTTAGGCATGTTCGTCTCAGTTATACCAGCCATAAATTTTTATATATTCTTAATTTTCTGATTTTGATTCGGGGTTTTGTTCAATACAGTTGTTTCGGGGATCTTAGTAGAGATACTAAGATAGTTAGGATCAAGGTTTTCCTGGCTATTTTTGTCTTTGTTTTGATCAATTTTCTTAGCCATGATTTTGTTACTATCTGCTGTTCTTTTAAGAATGGTATCAGAGGCTTTTGTAATAGCAGTGTCTGAGCTACCTTTCCTAGAGTTTTCATGGTTTTTATTAATCCTAAGATCATATTGCCTATGAAATTACATTATGGAATTTTGTAATCCTATTTAAGGATCTTTGGGGTCCTCATAATTTGTTTCATTTTGGTTTGAGGAGAAGAAAACTTGTTCTTCTTATGTGAGAAAAACCTCACCCTCGCTATCAAAACCTATCAAGTTTAAGTGATTTTCATCAAGTGGTTCCATATCTCTTTCTACCTCATCAACATAGTTTTCTTGGAAAGGTGGCCTGATCTGCTAATCATTTTCCCTTGGTTTGATTTGAGGTGGGTCCCTTATAAAGTTGTGATTCTGGTTTCTCTTCTGAGGATTTGGCTGGTTGTCCCTGGGAGGTGCCTTCTCACTTAGATTTATTCTTTCCATCATTCTCTCCATAGTTCTAACCAAGTTGTATATTTTGGAATATGAAGAGGAATTGGAAGGTATGGTCTCATCTTGGTAAGTGACTTTATTTCTCGATCTCATCCTAGCTCTCTTCTCGGCTAGGTTGGCTTCGACACTAATAGCTACCTTTTGAATTTCTTCTAAAGTTGCGAGGTCTCTTTCTCTTAATTGGTATGTCATATTTGGATCAAAACCTTCAGGAAATTTTTCTAGTGCTAGGTCAAGAAGAGGTTTCATGTGAGGCGGAAGGGCATTATAGACACTATTGAACCTAGTGCAATAGTCTTGAACACTTTCCCCCATATTCCTTTTGAGATTGTTGTATTTGGAAAGGATTTGGATGGGTTTTTTCCTGACTTCTCATATGTTTATAAAATTTTGGTAGAGTGATGGGAGATCATGTATACTATGAGGAGCCAAGTTTTTAAACCATTTCTTGGCTTCTCCGCCTAGGATTTGGGCAAACACTCTCATCTTTATGGTTTCATCTTCTAATTCCATGTAGTCAAAAGCATCAGTGATTCTATCTACATGTTTTTGGGAAGTAGTAGACTCAGCCCCGATGAAATGTGGGATTATGGATTGGTAATCATTTTTCAAAGGTACCAAAGGATGTGGTAACACTAAGGGCACATACCAGGCTGCCATGATGGGAGCTGATGGTAGATTTACAGTATGAGGATTTGTAGTATGGGATGAGGTGATTTTCATAGTGGTGTTTTGAATGGGTGGGGTGGAAGTACTTGGACTTGTAGATTGATTTTGAGCAGATTTGGGGTGAAAAGAGCCAAAGTGGTGGAGAAGCTAGAAATCGGGTGGTGTAGTGGGTGAGGCTTCTGTGCTAGGACTCTGCTGCAAATCTAAGGGCTTAAGATCAACAAGGTTGATTATACTTTGTGACTTGTTTCTAAAAAGGCTTTTTGCTGAACACAAGTCAAACTGGGTATCTTGCAAGGATGTAAGATGTTCAAGTATAGAGCTTGCTTTGTGAATGGTCCTATCGGTAGTTAAGTTACCAGTTTCTGAAGTTTGCCGCAAAATCTTTTCTGTGTCATCAACTATGATAGGAGGATTTGGGTCTAGATGAGATCTAGTATTGATTCTTCATGAAGCCAGATTTCAAGTTCAAAATTTGGAGAGGATGATAGTTGTGATTGTTTTTGGATGGTGTCCTCTCTAATATTCTTACGGATGCTAGTAAATTTTTAAAGCTAAGTGGAGTCACCAGGTGGATGCTTTGAAGTTTATGGTCCACCACCAATACTAACAAAGGTGTTTTTTAGGGAAATTCTTTTCTAGGAAAATTTTATGCAAAAACTTGTAAGAGTGTTCTAAAAGTTAGATCAACAGCTTGCTAGGATGTTGAGAAAGTTATAGTTTTATTTTTAGGCTATTTTGATTATTTTTTATGTTTGATGAAAATTTCTGAATTCCTAAGTAGTACTTAGTTTGTCACTGATTTCAGAGGCTACATCATGATCTTTGTCATTGTAAAGGTAAGTCAACAAGATAGCATGCTTATGGAAATTTTTTGGTTTTTTAAGTGGAGTATTAGGCCTACTGGAGGCTAGTGGAGTCGCTAGGTGAATATTATTGTCTTGTAAAGACAAATTTTTATGGTCCACCGCCAATTACTGATAGAAACCAATCTAGGGATGTTTTTGTGAGGTTTTTTAAAGAGTTTTATATATAGCCTATTCTATAAGAGTGTCCTATATTTGATTCTTCACTTAGCTAAGGTGTTGAAACAAAGAGAGTCTACTCTAAATGGAAATTATAGGTTGTTTGTCTGATTTTAATATTGAAGGACTAAAGAGTATACCGAGGTTGGTTAGGTTATTTATGTACTCAGTGTTTCCACCGCAATAACCATTTTGTCAGTGTGGCGATGAGGAGGCAGTTTCACTGGTATTTCTAAGTCTAGCTAAGCTTGTATGAGGTATTCAGGAAAATATGTACTCAGAAGTCCCACCGTGATCGCCATTATGTTGGAGTGCGGTGAGATGGATCAATAGGATAGCATGCTCAGTTCGACAGGGGTTTTCCATGAGTCTTGAAAGATATTCAGATTAATATGAACTCATAAAATTCCCACTGTGATCGCCATTATGTTGGAGTCCCATAATTTGGCAGATTGGTAAACCAAATGACAGGGTAACATCAGACAAATCTTTGGAGTACTAGGACCTAGCCTTCCTGGACTCAGAGAGGGCTCTCTCTATTATGCGAAGGATGTGAACTTGTTCGCTTAGTATGTTTGATTTCAGGCTAGATGTTAAGTATATTTTGGTTTGTTTTTGGCTTTTGAGATAAACTGATCAAAAAGGACAAATAGAAAGAGATTTCATCAAATCTACAGGGCTATGGGGTCAGATAAAGTCAAGGCTATCTAAATGATGGACAAGGTGTACTGCAGGGCCGACTTAGTCAAGGTAAATGGATTCTTTGGGTGAAAGTGAAGTGAAATGAACATTAATTTTGTGAAATACAAAGAGATCTTAAACATATATAGTTTTAAATTAGGTATTCATGAGGTAGGGAAAACCATAAAACTCTATGAATAAAACTCAAACTGATACATATGGAAGATAAACAATCTGGTGATACATAGAAGCATAAGAACTCCTAACCCTAGAAAATCACCTTCAGCTGTTGGGGAAACAAATAAGATAAACAAAAAAATCAATATATAGAGAGGGAACTCTTAAACAATATATTTTGAGCTATCGGGAACTCTGAAATAAGTTTGCAAGCATGGACAAAGAGCAAGATCGAACAAGATCTCTTTGACTTAACTAAAACAACCAACCAATATTTCATAGAAAATATTTCATAAATAGAGTTTTGAGAAACTATAAGTAAGCAGGGTGTACCTTAAATCATACAATATAACAAAACATACTAACCATAAATCAAATAAATAACCATTTCTTGATGGACCTAAGGGGCAGTTAATAATCCTTTAGAAATTATGAAGAAGAGGAAAACATCAAAGCTGTAATATGCAGGATTTTTGAGGTGCTTCCATGAGCATGTCTCAACATATACTTTTCTAATCTACAGCAAATAAGAAGTATTGAACATTAATGAAAACAAGAAAACATAAAAAAATCAGAGAAACATCACCATTCACCAAGCCATGGAATCCTACACACAATGTTCCTCCACCATCAAGCCAAGAAAGACATCATCCACTTCATAAAACAAGTATTTCTTCCAAGCTCACAATCCTATGTATTGCTCTCAATATATCAAGTTTTTCCTCCTGTTACAATGAATTCTCTTGATTTATATAAGCCAAAGAGGAGGAAACCCACCTAGAGCAACTAGAAGGCCATTGGCCAAAAATAATTATTTGAAACTGTCCTTGAGGCCTAACAAAGTCCAAGGCACAAATATCCTTCAAAAATATATTTTCAGACCAAAATAGAAAAAAAGAATCACTTTTAAGGCCTAACACATAAGATAAACTTGCTTAACGCACATTTGGCCCAGTCATCACTTAGAAAATTGCTTTTCAACAAAATCTACAGGAGCGTAGCACCATACAAAAGTTTGTTTTGCAGTGCAGTTTTGGCAGACTTCCCAATGTCAAAATGAGTCTCATGATGGCTCACTGGAAAGCCACAGATGTCTACTTTCCAAAAATACTTTATTTTTTCCAATCTAATTCCTTGAGGTTAGTAAAAAAAAATAAACAGTGAAAAAACATAGGAGTGTAGCACTTGCTGATATTAGGAGAAGAAAGGTAAAAAATGGTTGTCTTTGGCCTTTTTGAGGGACCAAAACAGCTTCATTTGATCTAAAAATTTCTGAGCATATTCCTTTGATGTTAAGGAATCCAAAAATATAGCTTTCTTTAGAGGAGGATTCTCCGAGAAAAAGTTAAGGCACCCATGATTTTATGCTTCTAGGCCTAAAATTCACAAAAAACAAGAATGTGTCCAAAATTGCCAAATTTTGGTGAGTAAACCCCTTAAAGTTTTTTAGAAACATGTAATGAAACTTGAGCAATAATTCCAAGCCAGGATTGGTTTTTTCCATGTTTTTTTGTCGGGTGCCTCCTTTGGGTAGCTTTGAGTTTCCTTTGGGAAAACTGATTCAATTTCTTGTAGTGCTCGGTCATTCTCCTTTGTAGGCCCAAATCCTTGTTAGCTTTCTCCAATTTGGTTTCCAAATGCTGATTTGCCCTCTCAAGCCAAGACTCTTTATCATTCTCAATTTCTAGAGAAAGTAGCTCTATAAGAGGGTATTGCTGTGCATGGGCTGATTCCTCTTCTTTTTTCTTTTCCAATGCTTTTCTAAGACCAATGGTCCTAGGCCTCTTTCTTGTTGGTTCTTTGTTTTCATCATTATCCACATAATCACCCATGTATTCTTCAAGTTTTTCTTGTGAATTTTGCACTTCTCTTTTATATTTGATTGCACGGGCTTCATAAATAGCCATCTGTCCACTCATCTGTCTATTTTTTATTTCCAAAAAGTGGATAATGTCTTTTGACCTTTCTAGGTCATTTTCCAAGTCTTTAATATAAGCCTCCCAGTTTTGCAAAAGAGATCTAAGAATTCTGGCCTCATCATCTTCATCATCACTTTATATTTGTATTATGTCAAATTCATTTTCATGCTCATGACTGCTTTCCTGTTCTTCAATATTCTCCTTTCCCTTGCCTTTGATGGGCTTCTTTCCTCTGGTTTTCGTAGGCAATTCAACCTTACTCTGTTTTGGAAATTTACCTCTGCTTCTTAGTGCTCTGGTGACATTGCTAGTCACTGTTTGAGTGGTTTTCTTCCTTGCTATTTCTTTGTTTTTAGCCTTTACTAATTTTGATGAAGGAAGCATGGCCCCTTACCTTGGAGAGGCAGTAAACACATGCTCTTGACCTTGCTGATGATGAGTGAGAGGAGGAGTTAATACATGGGCTTGTTTATTTTGGTCTCCTGCAGCCTTAGGGCTATCCTCTTATCCAAAAGCATTTTCTGCTTTCACTTCTTGGTTTCTTTGCTGTGGTGAATTTCCTTGTTCATTAAATTTGATATTTGTAATGAACTCATTATCAGGAGTAAACTCGGAAATATTATGCTCCTTTTCTGTTTGGTGGGAGATGTCTAGGTCTACTATTTTTTCCTTTTCAAAACTATCTCTGCCTTCATCTATCTTCTTGTTGTCATGACTGTTTTTATTACTTCCCTCTTTATTGTGATTGCTTCTATCATTTTCATTGTTTTCAATGTTTTCCTGATTTGGAATACCTTCATCATGATCACTATTTTCATTTTCTTGTTGTGGGTTGCCTTCTCCTCTAGTATATTCATTATCTCTCTGTGGGCTACCTCTTTCTTCATCACTATCTTCATTTTATTGCCGTGGGCTGCCTCCTTCTTCATCACTGTCTTCATTTTCTTGCTATGGGCTACCAGCTTCATCATGCTTTCCTTTCTCTCTACTACTGCTTTCATCATTGTCTTGTTCTTTGTCACCATCCCTTCCCTGTTCTTTGCTTTTACTACATTCTTCTTTCTCACTACTATCTGTGGAGGATGGTTTTTGTTGGGGAGTAGACTCATTAGAAGAAGAGGAAATATAAGGTGTGGAGGGCAATGAATGAGCATGAGGAGGGTCTTGGGATGAAAATGGCCTGACTTGTAGTGGCATATAAGATGCAGAAGTGAAATCAGGGTGAGAGTTGAAAGTTTCCCAAGGGATGCGCTTTTGTTTTAGCTAGTGAAAGATAATGATCTTAATGAGAGAGTGATGGAATAAACTTGCTTTCTGCTGATCTGGAGGATTTTTTCTAACAATGGAAGACATCTTGTCTATACTGTTGCATAAGAAAAAGGGTAGGTTTAGCAACTTAGCTTTTGTGAAATGCATAAGGAGTCTGATGTGATAGGCATATACTTGGGAGTATCTACCTTCACAAGTGAAAAAATTCATGATTATTTTCATGAGGGTTGCATATTCATCCAACAAGTCTGAGAAAGGGAAAATGGAGCTGCATGTATCTTGATGATTTGGCTTGAGAAAAGGCTGATAGTGGCTGAGGTCAAGGTATGATTTTTTGAACCACTCTTCTCCTATGTTAGGGATTTTGGTTTCCTTAGAAACAGCTCTAGGAGTGAGTTCAAAATCTAAACCTGCTATGTGAACTTGATTTCCATCCAACCTCAAGGAAAATAACTCTGTTAGATGAGGGTGGCTAGTGACCTCTGGTATTCTACTAAAAAAATAAATGCAGCCTACCTCTTGAAAATAGGACAAGATTAAGGGAGAGGCAATGATTTCTTGAACAGTGATGGGCTTAAATTTGTTGTGTTGGCCTCCCTTTTTTACCCTTTTATTTAGAGGCATTTTGCTTTTTCTATTCTTCTCCAAAATCAACTAAACAACCCTTAAATAAAAACATGATTTATTTTCCTTTAACACTTTTTTCTCCTTTAATTCAACTTTTGAAATATACTTTATGTTTTAAGAGCAACTTAGGGGTAAAAATAGTGATAAATATCTTGAAAACTTCTTTGTAGTGATGAACACTGACCCTTGAGCAAGATTGGAAATTTTTTTGGCCCTTTGTAATGAAAGGAGCAAGTGCTACGCCCTTGCACACAAGCGCGTAGCATCTGAACGGAGGCTGCATGAGAAAAATACATTGCGCTAGTTCAAAAAATTGTGTTTTTGAACGAAGTTTGAACGATGGGCAGTTGTGGGTGTCGAGGAGAGATTGAACGAGGTTTTGGCGTTGAAACACGTCGTGCCAGTGTACAGGCACATTGCGCCCTTTGTAAATTCCTTCGGTGAGCTGCTACAGGCGCGTAGCGCTCAGGTACAGGCATGTCGCATCTTGGAAAATATGCTTGTAGTGTTTTCCAGCGAACCAGAGAGACCCTCTCCTCTTGCCAACCGATAATATGAGAGCAAGATATGCCCTTTGAGGGCTTTTGTGCATTATGAAATGTTTTTAAAGCATGCAACCTTCCTTTTGAATTTTTCAAAAACAGTTTTATTAAACCTTTACCCTTCTTTTTTTTCCTCATTTTCCCTATTTCCATGAAACAATTTTTGAAAGATGTGAAACAGTGCTTTAATTAAAAATTTCTTTGAAAACATCAACACAAGTTTTCATTTTTTGTGTAAAAGCAAACCTCCCCTCTTTTAAATCATAAAATGTGCCATCTACTTCTTATGAAAAAGGCCCTTTAAAAGAGTCTTTAGGCTTGGTCTTTGTTTTCCAAATGAAGCTTTTAGTCTTCTAAACAAACTATTTGTGTCATGCCCTTTGCTTATCATCTTTGAATGGGGCTTGTTAGACATAAAATATTTAGGCCCTCTGCTCATGATTGAAGGAGGCAATGCAAGCACAACTTCTTAGGATCTCTCCTTATGATTTGAATGAAGCCTCTCTTGAAAACTAAACCTTGTGCCCATTTTCTACTTATCACTGAAGGAGGTAAATTAAATAGAACTGTCTATACCCTCTTCTTATCATCATTGAAGGGGGTGTCTCATAAAAACAAGTGATTTCCATCTGCTTATCATTGAAGGAGGCATGTCATAAACACAAGTGATTTCCATCTGCTTATCATTGAAGGAGGAAATTCAAATGGTTTATCCTTTATCAATCTACATGAGACAGGTTTCTTTGTATAAATTTACTGTGAAGATAGTGAATAGGTAAGATATTTCAAACTCCAACATATATGCTTTGTGTCTCTTAGGTTAACTCTCTTTTGTAGTAGCTTTATCTTCCTTTGTGATGATAGTGTCTTCGATGGTTTAGAGTCTAGGCTATAGGGATATAAATAAGGCAGCTTTTCCCTTTTTATGCTCTTTCACTTTGATGCCTAAACTGCTGGAAGTCTTTTTCCAGAGAAATAACATACCTAGTCTCATAAGACTGCTTTTCAGAGTTGTCCCATATGTTTGGGAAGAATGTGAAAGTGCCATTGTGAGTTGACATGAAGTGCTAGATGCAGTAAACTCCCAAAATTTGTACTCATTTTTCCATGATGGATGATTCTTTTACTTTCTTCGTGCTTTGAGTTTGCAGGTACGAATCATGTAGGTTTCCTTTCTCTTTGAAATTTGCATTTCCTTTATTTCCCAACAGTCAAACGTTCTAACTTTGAAAAATCTCCTTGAAGTGTCCCTTTTGTTTCAGAATTGGCTATTGCCATCTATGCATAGCACCCCTGTAGAGATGCTTTGATAAAATGTCTTTGACCATTGGAGACCTTTTCTGAGGTATCATGATGATAATGCTTGAAAATTTCACTTGATTACTTTCTTCAGACATAGGACCTTCTTACTCCGTTTCTTCCTGAATTTGAACCTTATAAGATTTGTTGAAACAAAACACAACGACCATTTTTATGGTGTATGACCTAGGGGTAAACAAGGGTTTTTTTTGCTAGATAAGAAGAGAATGGTTAACTTATATTTAAAACCAGGTTTTTGACTAGAGATATTTCTCTCAAGGTACCTACTCTAAACACCATCACCTAACCCAGACACTTTGTCATGACTTCTAAAGGGTTTCTTAGACATAGTCAAGTCATCAAATGGAAATTTAAACAGTGAGAGGGGAGGAGACAACTTTTTCCTATGCTTGACAGTGAGCTATGTGAAAACAAGGGATTTTGAATGTTCAGAGATACAAGGCTTATGACAGTTATGGACAGGGGATTTTTATCAAGACTGAAACTTGATGACCACTTCTAATACAATCTGACAGAGAGGAAAAAATATAGAAAATTCTCGAGGGGTTTTCTAGAGGACAAATTGATTGTTTGAAATTGGTTTCTAGAAAACCCAGGCAAGGTGTATAGTCATCACAACAGGAAAAAATATTGATGACTAGAAAATCCCCCTAAGGGAAAGTGCTGGTGATCTGCAATGTGAAGCTCTACATATGTTGTTTTACTTTCCTTTGACATCCCTCATGACAAATTCATCCTCCATACTGTTGCCATGCCCATCATGCAGGTGCTCATGCTAAAAAAGAAGCAGTGACCTTTGGAAGTTGGCCTCCCTTGAAAAGCTCTCCTCCAATAAGAATCTCCAGTTCTTGGCCAAAGCAAGCATTATTGGCCTCCATCTACTCCAATGTATGGAGGATTCCTTCCTCAAAGGAAGTACCCTCTATTTCTCCAAATCCATGGAGCAGCTTCCTTCCACCATGAAGGTGCCATCCTCCATGACTGTAGCAACCTCTATCATCGTAGTACAGGTAGTGAGAGTTGGTGGTGTTAAAAATGGGAGTATGTCCTCCTCCTCCTTGAGTTTATCCCAAACTCTCTGTGCTGCATTGGACTACTCCAAAGTTTTCACCTCCCCAGAATCCAAGAGAGGTGAACCTAATGCAGGAGCATTAGGCCGAAGACAATATTTTGTATATAAATAAACATAAGGGGGGTCTCATGTTTTTGTTCCCTATGTAATTATTCATATTTGAGTGATTTTTAGTTAATTGTGAGAAAATTGTAACTTCCCTTGAATGATTAGTGGGCATATGAAGAGTTAGTTTAGAGCAGTTAGGGAGTTAGGCTAAATTTAGAACTGTAGGAATTCAAGAGTTCTATCGAGTCACTGAAGAATCTAAATTGATTATTTTGTAGTTTTTGTATAAAAATAATCCTAAGAGGAAAAATAGACTGTCCTACAGACCCGCGTAGAGTTGCATAGATTTAGAGAGCCAGAGAGGCCAAATAGGGGAATAGAATGCCATTTAATTTGAAGATTTGGCCCGAACAGGGGGGTTTTGTAAGTAACTCATGTTTATATTGTGAAAGAATTGTTTCAGTATTACTGTGCATTAGTCGAGTTAATTTCTGTGAAAATATGCCTTAAATATCCGTATATTATGTATGAGAAGGACTCTGTGATAGGGTCAGGTAGTGCTTTATTCTGATAGAAATTCGATGCCTAATTGTTATAGCATCATTTCTCACCTTCATATGATTCATGATTGCTTTATGGCTTTATGGGCACCCATTGCTACAGACTTGGACAAATTCACTTAAAAACAGTGTAAAAATCCCCATACGCGACTATGCCCGTACTTTTCCGCGTGTATACGCGGGTCAAACTTCACTTTTCTGTGTATGCCATTAAAATGATTAAAAATATATATAAAAAATCCCTAATTTCGCGCTGGGTTGATGGTTACTCAGGTAGTTCAACCACTCAAGCCCGTGGCCAACTGTTTCCAACTGTTGAAACTACTTGGAGGGACTATAAAAAGCCCTCATGTGTATGGCCTAAGGGAGAGAGAGAATTATTGATATTATACTCTGTTGGTTTTCCCTATCCAAGTCTGATTCCCCGTGCCTCCTGCACTTTCCCAGTTCATTATAGGAAACCCTTGTTTCCTTGAGATGCACATCCCTTTATATGTCATCTCGTATGCACCAGTTCGGAAGGAGTCTTAGCGAGGCAAGGGCTGGACGGATCCAGACGACAGTATGCTCGAAGGCCGTGGAAGGATAAGGTGATCTCTCCACTTGATTACTTTTGTACATGCTATTTATAATACAGAAGTATCATGCTGTTCCCGAGATATACGTGTTAGTGTATGCTTTTCATATGTAATAATATTGTTATTTAAGCATTCATTATGATTTGTTTAATGTTATATATGGATTTCACTAACATTTAGAGTAGATATATGCTATACAACCTGTTCTTTGTGCTGGTTTCTTCTTGTCTTTCAGGTTAAGAAGGAAGGACGGTTGCTGGGGGTTTGGACCCCGCTGGATCTACTTCAACCGTAGGACCTACGGGTAAATTCCTCATCCTACTCTATTTAGTTTTTCTGAACGGGCATGGTTGTGTGAGTCCTTCTTAGATAGCATGCCCCTGCTCTGTGGAGGTTGTAACCCAATGAACCTCTAGGGTGATATTCCCCGAAACACTAATTATCATGATTTTTGGCTGAATGTATGGAGGGCTAATTGATTGGTTTTCTGAAGAATCGATGTATGAAATGAGGATTTTGTTCTAAATTCCATGTGAACCATATATGTATCCCTTAATCGAATACTGTGTGAGGAAAGCATCGATGTAATTTAATGTCGGTTTTATGTCTCGAATTGAATACAATATAAAGTGCACCTGTTAGAAAGGACACATAGGTCAGAACTGTGAATATCCACACATCAAATCGGAGAATTGTGCTCGAGCCTTCGATTCAAGATTCGAACGGTTTTACCATGTATATAGAACCAAGCCTATAAGGAAAACTAGAGTGCGAGTCTGTGATTGAAGAAATAAAGGTTAGCATATGAAAAGGCGAAGTTGAAATAGAGTGAAGGGAGGTGGAATTAACCAAGTGAAAGAACAGAACCTTGAGTTAGAAAGAAGCGGAAGCACGAGGAGAGAAAAATGTGAAAGTGGTTCGGAGGTAGACACCAGTGGTATCGCAATATCAAAAGGGTGGTAAGTAGAATTGGTGAAAAAAACACGATATACTCTGGCGATGGACACGTGTATTTGAGCGGTTTTGTAATACCATTTTGATCGCGCAAATTTTGAGTATTAACCCTCATGCCTCTAGATAACGCCAGATCCATCGACGATCGTTGATTTGAGTTCTAGAGCGTGACAAACGCTGGGCTGTCGGATCCAGTCGGTGGTCAGTGCAATGTAAGGGCGCTGGGGCCCAACTAAAAGGTGTGTTTAATGGTCAGGGTTTAATATGAACGAATAGTTAACTTGTAGTGTTAATGGTTGGTGTTAACCTTTTTTAATCCAAGGTAACGATTGGTATGAGAGACGAAACATTCGCGATGGCGTATTGATTTGCATTTAATTAAGTTAACATTTGAATGGGGTGATAAGTGCCCAAACTTATAAGGGCTCGTATTTGCAATTGCACATGAAAGATATTGAATGTGCGATGATTTATGCCAAGGGAGAAAAGTTATATTAATAAAATGTTGTGGCCGGGTATTATTCTATGAAGTTCGGGGTATATGGGTTTATAATAAGGTTTTCTTCCACATGAGAAGATTTAGTATTGGGTTTTAGAAAAGGGCATAACATAGGTATGGTGGGCCTTATAACCTTTTTAAAAGAAGCTCCCGCACAACATTAATTTAAACTGCCATTAAAAGAGATTAGTACATAGTGAGGTTGCCAGATTGTTTGGGATGTATGAAGGTGAAAATTTTGGGATGCATTTAGAGACATAAAAAATGTGGGTTATGTGAGGCTACCTAGCATCAAGTGGTATCAGAGCTGGAATATCTCTTTGAAAATTGATTTTTTTGCACATATACTGAAACAGTAATGAGAAGTTTGGATTTTAAATCTATTTAATAGAATTTAAGATTTGATTAGGTATGCATTGAAGGTCTCCAGAGGTGCAGAATCTGAAGTTGAAGACAAAGATTCTTGAATATTGCAGCAGATATAGATGTAGTGTAGGTGAAAGAAGAAGCAAGATCATTCAGGGATCTTGGGAGGTGAGTTGATGAGCCTTATTTGACTCTGGTTTGAAGGATTTGTTTTCAGAATGCAAAGTGCAAGCAATTGAGGAAGAAATCTCAGCAAAAAGCAGATCACATCTTTGAGAGCATTGATGAAAGAGTCCAGCAAGGGATTCTGAGTGAATAAGAAGTGTGGCAAAACCTGGAGGATTCCCAGCAGAGGTTGGATGAAAGAAGAATAGATGTCTTCTTGAGAGAATTTCAAAAGTGAAGCCTAGAGAGAGCAGAAGAGAGTGCTCAGAAGGTTCTAGCAGAAGGGGACCAGTACTTGCCAAAAGCCGGATCCAGAGGAAGGGATTGGTGAGGTAAGTTGAAGCAAGAGGGCTTGTTGTTGCAGAGGCTTAGTGAAGCTTGTGAGTGAAAAACTCATGAAGGAGAAAATGGCTACTGATAGCCATAGAAGAGATTACAGAGGTTCTGAGAGAGGCCACAACAAAAGAGTGAGGGAAGATGCCAAAGAAAATGGCATGAGGAAGAAACTCATTGATGAAGAATATTGGAAAGAGATAGCTGAGATTATAGGGAAGTTCAAAAAAGTGGAATTGATGATAAAGGAAAGCTAGAGAGTTGGTTGGCTCATGACGAAGAAGGTAAAGTGGCAGAAGCTACAAATGAAGAAAGAGAAAATGACAAATGCTCAGCTGGAACAGAAATTACTCATAACGATTAAGTATTTGGAGAAGGACTTGAAGACTGGGACTTCAAGTGAGACCAAGGGGTCCAAGGGCCTTACATATGAAAAATTTTGTATGTTTGCAGGAAGAACATGTAGAGAAGAAAAACTTTCTGATGTTGTCACTAAGAAAGAAAATGGAGCAGCTAGATGTTTTGAAAATGTCCATGCACAGTTGGAGAAAGGTTCTGTTTTCCAACCTATTGGAAGCAGAGGAGATTTAAATTTTGATGATGGCCAGAAGATAGAAGTTGAATAGCTTGAGGAAATTGAAGAGAGGACCATTGAAGAATCTCTGAAGTATATAGAATACTTGGAACAGCAGGGAGATTTGATGATCAAATCATCAAAGGAGACCATGCGGTCTTTTGTTTTTACAACTGACAGGTTGTGTGTGAATGCAGGTATTGAAGAAGACAGTTCATATGATGAAAATGTATTCAATGAAGCTGAATGTTGCCAAGCAAAGTATGATGAGTATATTTCAAATGAAGATTAGATTGAGTTATTGCAGCAGAAGGAATTCATAAATTCCTTGTTTTATGAAAGAGATTATTTCAATGAAGTTGTGTTTGATGAGGATAAATTTGTTGTTAATGTTGATAATGAAAAATTGCTTTTACTAAATGGCCAAATGAAATATGATGGACAGATAGCTGAAGTTATTGCAGAGATGGGAAATCAGAATTCTATTTTGATGAAGGTTGAAGAAGTAGTGACAGCAGGAAACTTGACTTGTGAAGACTGTACAAATGTTTTCTCAGATGAGATGCTAGGATTGTGGCATGAGTAGAGGACAGAAACACATAGAGAAGGTGTTCAGATTGTAAGGGAAGAAGTGAATGAAGATGAGGAAGTTCATTTTTATGAACTAGAGCAAGGAGACATCCTTGAAGAGGATGATGCAGAGGAGAGACTAGCTGACAGTCTCAAGAATTGTTTGAAGAATTGGAATCAGCATACTGATGTGCTGATAGAGAAGAAAAGAAATTTAGGACAACATACTGAAATGCTACCAGAAGAGAGAAAGGCATTGAGGCCTTATGAATTCTATTTTGACAATTGTTTTGTGAATGTAGATCCTGTTGATGCTGAAGGAAAATTGACACCATTAGGCAATCAATTAAAAGAGGAGAATTTTGTGGAATATTTTGATCCATGGAATGGAGAATTTGAGTTGCTAGAGGCTATGCTGAATCAGCAGGATCCAAGGCAAGAGAGAGAACCTTAATTTCAGAATTAGGGATTTCAGAATGTGAAGATGCAGTGGAATGAAGATAGGGAAGATTTTCTGAGTCTTAGAAAAGACTTAGAACTGCAAAAAGAGGAATTGATGATTGAATCATCAATTGATACCATTGAGTCTTACGGTTTTGAAACTGATAAATTGAGTGTGGTTACAAGGACTGCAGAAGACAATCCATCACTTGGAGTTGTCTTGAATGAATATTAGCAATTGAAGGAAGGTGAGATAGTCATGTCTCCTGCAAAGGAGCTTGTTATTTCTGCAGATGACAAGGAAGAGTTGGCTTGGCTAGATAGCCAAGAGAAGAATGTAAGGCCGACTTTTGGGGCTGCTACAACAGTAGAGAATCAGATTTTTACTCTAATAGAGGATGAAAATGCAGCACTTGAAGAACTTTATTTGATTGCTGGAATCAATCATGAGGATGAAAGACAATCACTGAATATTGTCCAAGAAGAAGAAGATGCTGAAACAAGTTTGCAGCATATTGATGAAGTGTTTGGAAAAGGATGGCTGAAATGTTTGCAGAAAAAATCCAAAGAAGAGAGTGAAATGGCAGAACAACAGCATGGAGTGTTGTTGGAGGAATTGTTGGAGCAAAAAATTGAAGTGTTGCCAGAAGAGGAGGAAGAGACACAAAGATCCTATAACTTTGATGTTTGTCTTATGATTGCAAGTATTGAGGGAAGGACTAAAGGATGGTTGGTCTAGGAGGAGAAAGGTGATGATAGTGACTGGCAATTTAAATACCAGTCCAAGAAATTGCTGAAGTCAGAGGATGGAGAATTTGTGATGGATGACAATCAGGAAGAGCTTTTCTGTTGCAGAGAACAAGAGGGTATCGATGATTGGGCAGCCGCGAGTAGAAGTAAGAGTCAAGTAAGAATGAGAGTTCAACAAGAAATAAATGAAGAAGTAAGGACTGAGCAGCTAAGAACTCAGCAAGCAGAAGCAGAGGTAGGAATTCAGCAATGTAGAGGAAGCAGTATCCAGCAGTCAGAAGACAGATTAGACAAAGAAATTGAATTTATATGAAAGCTGATGGTGAAAGTGTCCTAGAGGAAGATAACAGCAAGAAAACAAAGGAACAGTAGCAGCAAAAGAAATACATCCATAGACTGTGCAAGCATAACAATTGGAAAGATGCAGCATAAAGTATGGAAACCTAGAGGAGTACAGAACAAGAATGATACAATAGATGACTAATTGTAGAACAAAGTGTGGGATCGTGGAAGACAAGGATGAAATCACATGATCAGGAGATCATGAATCATTTCAACCTGGGGAGTCTGATGCAGGAGCATTAGGCTCAAGACAATATTTTGTATATAAATAAACATAAGGGGGGTCTCATGTTTTTGTTCCCTATGTAATTATTCATATTTGAGTGATTTTTAGTTAATTGTGAGAAAATTTTAACTGCCCTCGAATGATTAGTGGGCATATGAAGAGTCAGTTCAGAGCAGTTAGGGAGTTAGGCTAAATTTAGAACTGTAGGATTTCAAGAGTTCTGTCGAGTCACTAAAGAATCTAAATCGATTCTTTAGTAGTTTTTGTATAAAAATAAGCCTAAGAGGAAAAATAGACTGTCATGTATACCCGCATAGAGCTGCATAGAGTTAGAGAGCCGGAGAGGCCGAATAGGGCAATAGAAGGCCATTTAATTTGAATATCTGGCCCGAACAGGGGGTTTTTGTAAGTAACTCATGTTTATATTGTGAAAGAATTATTTCAATATTACTGTGCATTAGTCGAGTTAATTTCTATGTGAATATGCCTTGAATATCCGTATATTATGTATGAGAAGGACTCTGTGATAGGATCAGGTAGTGCTCTATTCTGATAGAAAGTCGATGCCTAATTATCATGATTTTTGGCTGAATGTATGGAGGGCTAATTGATTGGTTTTTTGAAGAATCGATGTATGAAATGAGGAGTTTGTTCTAAATTCTATGTGAACCATATATGTATCCCTTAATCGAATACTGTGTGAGGAAAGCATCGATGTAATTTAATGTCAGTTTTATGTCTTGAATTTAATACAATAGAAAGTGCACCTGTTAGAAATGACACACAGGTCAGAACTGTGAATATCCACATAGTGAATCAGAGAACTGTGCTCAAGCCTTCGATTCAAGATTCGAACGGTTTTACCATGTATATAGAACCAAGCCTGTAAGGAAAACTGGAGCGTGAGTCTGTCATTGAAGAAATAAAGGTTAGCATATGAAAAGGCGAAGTTGAAATAGATTGAAGGGAGGCGGAATTAACCAAGCGAAAGAACGGAACCTTGAGTCAGAAAGAAGAGGAAGCACGAGGAGAGAAAATAGTGAAAGTGGTTTGGAGGTAGATACCAGTGGTATTGCGCAATCAAAAGGCCGGTAAGTAGAATTGGTGAAAAAAATGTGATATACTCCGGAGATGGACATGTGTATTTGAGCACTTTTGTAATACCATTTACATTGCACAACTTTTGAGTATTAACCCTCGTGCCTCTAGATAATGCGATATCCATCGACAATCGTTCATCTGATTTCTCGGGCGTGAAAAATGCTGGGCCGTCTGATCCAGTCGGCGGTTAGTGCAATGTAAGGGCGTTGGGGCCCAGCTAAAAGGTGTGTTGAATGGTCGGGGTTTAATATGAACGAACTGTTAACTTGTAGTGTTAATGGTTGGTGTTAACCTTTGTTAATCCAAGGTAACGATCGGTATGAGAGACCAAACATTCGCGATGGCGTATTGATTTACATTTAATTAAGTTAACATTTGAACGGGGTGATAAGTGCCCAACCTTATAAGGGCTCGTATTTGCAATTGCACATGAAAAATATTTAATGTGCGGTGATTTATGCCAAGGGAAAAAAGTTATATTAATGAAATGTTGTGGCTGGGTATTATTCTATGAAGTTCGGGGTATATGGGTTTATAATAAGGTTTTCTTCCACATAAGAATATTTAGTATTGGGTTTTAGAAAAATACATAATATAGGTATGGTGGGCCTTATAACCTTTTTAAAATAAGCTCCCGCATGACATTAATTTAAACTACCATTAAAAGAGATTAGTACATAGTGAGGTTGCCAATTTTTTTGGGATGTATGAAGGTGAAAAATTTGGGATGCATTTAGAGACACAAAAAATGTGGGTTATGTGAGGCTACCCGGCATCAGAACCAAATGGCAAGATTTCTCTTTTCAAATCCAAGTCTGGTGGCCTCCCCGATGGAATTCCTCCATGTAGTGAGACATCCATGGCAAGAGAAGACTGTCTATATGGTTGGGAAACTTTACCCTTGCCCTCACAGCACAAACCAATCTCCCTTCTCCTTGCACCAGCTCTCTGAAATAGATAGGGGTGTGTGCTCTTCATTAAGTGATGATGTCCTTCCTCCCTACCTTCTCCTTCCATCAACACCATCTCACAACCATGATGCTCATTAATTTTCCCTTGACTCCCATATGTGAGATCCTGGGGAACTTCTTGCAATGACACTAGAAATCCTCCTGTTGGAGCATGTGCTCCTCCTTCCTCTGCATGAGGCACTAGATATGCTCTAGATTTGACAGTGCTATAACCTCCATGCTTCTCTTCATCTTTAATAAGAATAGGAGGCAACTGCTCAATAAGAGGATCCTCCTTTGCAAAAGGACCCTTCATTCCCTCTTGTCCAAGGTTATGACATAAATATATTGCCTCTAGCAAGGTATCATGCAAGATGTGATCTCCTCCAATAGGTTTCTGAAGTGGTTTTGAGTTTGTAGGTCCTTCCAACTTATGCAAAAATTTCATCGGTTTGATTGTCTCATGTTTTGTATCAAATATTTCAACCAATATTTTAGTGAAATTTGAAAAAGAAGAAGTATTAACATTGTTCAATGAAAATGACTCAAATATCCACCAAGCATAGGCCTTACCTTCAAAGTGCAGCCCTGCAACTGTGATGGCTTCTCCTTCAGAAACTGGGTGCTGCTGCAGATAAGTACACAACTCCTCCACCCAAGCTTTGGCTGAGAAAGCTAGGGATCCATCAAAAGTAGATTGAGAAAATATATCCATGTCATGTAGCTAGCTCCTCTCCATATTGATCTTGCAGAACTCTTTGAAAGTAATATGATCTCTAAACTTCTCAGTTTGAGATTCATACTCTTGCAGGAAATTGCTAAGAGTTCCCTCCTCTGGCATTTCCTCTTTTTTCATATATCTCATAGAAAACCTGGGCATTTTATTGCGTTGTGCATAATAGGGTGTGTTTTCATGCTCACACCTATCATGTGCCAATCTATATCTGGCCCTAGGTCCAAACTCCTCAGGAGATTCCATCTCTCCTCTCATCTTCTTAAGATCTTCGTTGATGCACTGCATAGATTTTGGAAGAAGCTGTGTGAGCCTATATTCCATTTTTCCTCCACATAATGGAGTCTTCATTATTTTCATCTCTCCTTCTCTCGATAGCTGCATGGCTGAGTTCCACAGGCTGAGCCAAGATTGAAGCTTTGATACCACTGTAATATCCAAAAGTAGGGATTTTCTACACTATCGGGAATATCCTAAGATATTCTAGATGTGGAGATCCAATAAATAGAATCATATGATGTGTTCAAAAACACATGGCCCTCAAATGAGTGAAACACCAGCAAAGAAGAATGTCTACACCTTCCCAAGTGGCGAAAATGCAGAAATTAAACCCTGCAAACGTTATTTCTTAAGATCGACGTTTTTTCTTGGTGAAATAACACTGGGTTTCCTTATAATATGCTGTTAGGCTATCACATACAAAAGGGGATCAGAAATAAATCCCTTTTGATATGTTAAACATACCTCCCAACTACCCGACAACTTAAAAATAACCAAATCCCATGACTTAAGTTATGCAGAAAAAGGCTGAATCATAGAAAACATTATTTTATGAGGGTTTCTGTAGTAAAATTATGAAATAACATGGATCTGGAGTTACATGGAATAATATGCCAAGAAAAAAGAGATCTGGCCTCCTTATTGCATTATAAAGCTAACTCGGCAAGGGTTTCATGGAACACAAGTACAAGAAAGAGCATATCTAAATATTCAACTCAGAAAGTGTAGTCTTACTACAAAATTACAAAAATATAGCTGAATAATACAAAATAGGGATGAGGATCCCTTCCTCTAGCTTTCCGGGAGAAGGGTTGGCCCTTTCCCTAGGAAACTAGCTCAAAAACAAGGGTCTTAACCTTGCTACAACAACTCTACATAAAATGACGCAGTTCCTTCAAGGGACTGCGCTGTAGGAAATGAGAACCACTTTGGCCTACTGCCAAGATCTGAAATGTGTTCAGAAATCTTCCTAGTTGATTTCTCAAGAGGAGGAAAGCACCTTCTACTAAGAAACAGACCCGGAAGTTGTGTAAGAATCCTCCACTGCAACACCCTACAACTCAGCAATGTTCTGCTACAGAAATAACGCTGGTACTAAAGAATGATGCTTGGCCTTGAGCCTGGATGTGGATCCATATAGAACAAGCCCTCCCAAGAGGCTTCTCAGGGGAAGAGATGGGATTCCCACCTAGGAACACCTAGTGCTACCTTGCTAAACAGCAAGGGGAAGCCAAGTCTAAATAGACAAGATCAATAGATCGAAATACAAAAGCATGAATAACCAAGGCCTCCATCCTCTTCATATATAGCAAGTGAACCTCTTTTCATTGGGTCCCATCCACATGTGCCATCAAGCTCATGCAAGTTTTCCTCCACCAAAACTACGCTGTCGAAAGGAGATTCAATGTATCTAGACAACTTAGTTGACTTGGTCAAAGTGAACTGAATCAACATGATCCCATCTCTTCTCACACTGAAGGTGCTCAAATTAGCTACTTATTCTTACCCTTTTTCACATTAGGAGTGTTATTGATCCTTCTAAAGAGGTTAATGGGCCTCCCTACCCTTTTATTCACCTACCTAGTTATGAAACAACTCTAATATTCCATTTAGCTTGAAGGTTAAAAATTTGGAATATTACAAGAAGAAAGAAGGGTTAAAAGAAGTGTTTTACATTGATATAAAAATTGTGCTACGAAAACAGGCTATTTTCGTAGCGCAGTTTTATCTAATCTCCTTTTCCAATTTTTTCGAGGATCTCCTTTTTCACAGGTGGAAGACTAAAGTTTTAATGGAATATTATCACATGTGACCTATATGAAACAGTCATCAATGCCAACAAAGCTGCTCGAAGATAAGCATGGAGGTTAAGGGCTAAAAAGTAGGAACTCTGTCTCTTGATTTTTAGGACAGTTAGGTCATGAATCAGCAGGGTTTATAACAAGGCTAGAGGCATCATAAAGGTTGAAGACATGGATTAGCAGCTGACAAAGAAATTATTTAAGTTTCAGATAAGGTTTTTTGAAACATGTTTAGGAGTTTCACTCCTATTTGAATTAGGACTCATAAAAGACAGTAAGTTGTCAGTATGTAATTAATAGTTTGTTTCATGAATAGAATAGGTGTCAGGGATAGAATTCAAATTCTCCTAATGATGGATCATGGAATCCAAGATTGAAAAGGCTCTATATGAAGCATTAGGTCGAATTAATCAAGGTTGGAATTTTTATTAGCAAAATAAGTTGTGTTATTGTAGCATACTATGTGTTGTTTCAACTTAATACAGAGATTGGTTTTACTACTCAAGATTCACAAAGGGGTTGTGTGTTTGACATTTCTATGGCCTTTTTCAATTACCTATTTGTAGTGGTATGAGCATGTGTTACTTAGAATTCATTGGATAATGCTCTAACTTCCTTCACATGCTTGTAGACTGTGTTTATTCACTATGTTATTGTTTCAATTATAAACCTAAACTCCAAGTGCCTTGGCTTCCATGTTTAGTTGATTATGATGTTTTGTTGAAGACTACTTTGACTCCATGGCCCAATAGATGTTTGCTAATATTTGATTCAACCAGTTATACATTTTTATCCTTTTTATTCCTAGAGTTAGCCATCTAATCATTAATCAAAAATATTAAACCTATTGAGAGAGCCCTCTCAGGTTGAGGAGGCTAAGCCTCAGCCAAAATATTAGTTTGAAAGAGTTACTCAGATTCTACTTGATGAGCAGCCTATCAGGGTTAGATTTTGTGATAACATTTTGGTGCATCTTCCAGGAGTATGAAGATATACATCTCCTAAAAATTATGAAGCTGAACTCTTGAAGGTAGCAGGAGCTCAGAATCTATTCGAGGCTGTAGAAATACCTTGGCGACTCCATTGTTGAAGAATTCAAAATTAATAGATTCTTGGTGATTCCACTGGACTTATGAAGAACTCATATGCTGCCATTCTTGTTTCAAGGTATGCATGTATAAATTTTTCAGGAATTCATGGTTTCTAAAATCATTTTCCCAAGGATACATATTTTTTAAGGAATAGTCCAAAATTCAATGGAGAAGATTTGAGTTTGACTTTGAAGCATATATCAGATTTATGTGATTTTAATGAGCTTCTTAGAGTAAAAAATGAAGATGTTTGCATTATGTTGTTTTATGATTCATTTCAAGGGAAAGTAAACAGTGGATTGAAATTTTTTCTGTCAGATCTATTAAGTCATTAGCAGAATTTTGGCTTATGTTTTTGGAGGAATGGATAGATAGAACAGATTTGGTGGAAAAATCTCCTTCAAGTCAAGGTTTCAAACAATGGAATGATGATCATATTAATGAAGAAATAGATGAAAATTTTTCTTTGTATTTGTCTTCTTATCTAAAATCATTTGAGTGCAAGACAGAAGATAAGATTAATTTTTTGGATGAAGTTGCTAAGAAAATTGAGAAAGACATTGAAGGTTTACAAGGTCAAATTCAATCATATAGTCTTCATGATCATAATCTTTCTTTTCAAAAGCTTTCTATGGAATAACACAAAGAGAGGGTGTTCCTTCCTTTCTCTTTTGAGTTTGAGGAAGAATACATTGTTTTTCAAAATCAATTTGAAAAACAATTTGAGAGTACACAACTGAAGTCTTGTGTGGATGATCAAAGTATGGGTGAGTTGTCCAAAGCTGCAGAATATCATAAGAAACATCAAACTGACCATGTCTTCTTTGACCCTATAGCTGAATACATGGAAAATCTTTGCACCCCAGTGTTTCATTTTCATTTCATTATGAAGATCGGATACATTATAAGTTTCTTTGGTCATCTCAGTATCATGGTTATTCTGAGTCTGAATGTAGTCAAGAGTTTCAAATATCAGATAAAACAAATGAATGGCTACATTATAAGTTTCATATGGATTGAGCTAAATGAATTTTGTAGCTGATAAGGTAGGTAGCTAGGAATGTGCAAATAAGCTCAAGGTCGACTGAGCAATTTTTTTTAGTAGGTACATTTTGAGTGCTTCTTGCAGAGATCATCAAACTTGAGATCGAGGTGAAGGCCCAAACAATTTGAAGAAGATGCTTGTCAAATCAAATAAATGTTTTTTTTTGTTTTATCAAAAATGGATAGCACTGGAGCTACGGGTTTTTAGTGTACCATACAGGCACACTATCCCAAGTGGAGCCACTAGTATAACCATAAAAAAAAATTATAAAATTGGAGAGTTTACATTGTTCCTAGTCATGGTCTTAGATAGGTGTTGGGTCATTTCATGCTTTAAAGGGTAGGTGATAGGGTAAGAGTCTCAAAAGTCTCATTTTCATATCCAAATAAAGTTTGAAAACATTATTCCATGGTTTAAAAGTCCCTTATCCTATTTAGAAATCATATCTTAAACCTTTTGAAAAAAATTTGGAATTAGCCACGAAACCACACTTTCGTAGCATAGACAGTATGTTAGCCGTCCATAATTTTGACATATTCAAATGATGGTTAAAACAGGTCTTTTAGCCTTCAAGAAAAAAATTTCAAGCAATCTGTGATTTCTTAAAGTTTTTCTATGCCCCTTATCCTTCAAAAGGTCTACCCCTTTGGTATTTTCACTCAAAATTCTCAAAGAAAGCCCTGTTGTTTGAAGAATGTTTGTTACAGACTCATTTTCCTTCATTCTACCCATTTTCCCATTTTACCTAAAAGAGGCTACTTTCCTCTTATCTAATCCCTTTTCTCCTTTTCATTATCCTTCATTTCCACAAAAAACCCCTTTAAACCTTGTAAAATCCCTCTTATAAGGTTTAAAACCCCTTCTTTATACCTATTGGAACCCCTCAAAAAGGCTTTAAAACCTCCATTTTAGGCCTATTTCGCTCTTTTTAACATTATCCCTTAAGCGCCTTCGCCTTAAACCTTTAACCCTTTTCACCACCAATATGCACTCTGCCGATTAAATCTTGGTCATTGATCCTCCAACAATCCAACGGCCAGTGGGGTCCCTCCCTGTTCTCCCCCTCCATCTACCATCTTCCCCTCGATGAATCTAAACCGTTGATCCCGATGATCCAACGTTAATCGTTTCCCACCTCATCATCCTTCTTTCGACAAACCTTTTATTGCTCCACCCATATTAAATCTCCACTGTTGATCTTGCGGATCTGACGATCGAAATTCTTCCCAAACATATCAACCCCACCCAATAAAATTTTCACCCCGCCAAAAAATCTCTCCGATATATGAAAAACTAATGCATCTGTCAGGCCCCACCAACCATTCATTGCACAACTCCTCTCCCATCGCGTTGATCGATGGCGGTCGATCTGCAGCCCGCAGATCAGACGGTCCAGATCCCGTTTCATGTTGAATTAACCAATTCTCCCCAGCGTGCAATTCTAACGCGAAATGAGCAGTTTTATAGGGACATGCATCACTCTCTAACCTGTATCACATTCCCCCAGTTCCTTACCGCTTACCGCCTAGACCCTACGTGAAAACCATTCCTGGTATTCTCGAAAACCGTCATTGCATCTTTTCACGCCAAACTCAGTTTTGAACCCTGGTTTTCATGGTTTTTCGCCATGAGGCCCTTTTCCGCTGCATCCACCACCTCTACACGCTCCTCTACCTCCACCAAAGCCCTCTGAAGCAATTCAAACAAAAAACGCAGGATTTCATATAACATATTTCTTGTTTTATGCATGTTTCATGGTGTTTAAAGGTTTAAAGCCGTTCCATAGTCAATATAGAGGAAAAGAGCCGAGGATGACAATCCTCCATGGCTCTAAACGAAGAAAAGGGATAGAGATGGTTAATTCCATGTTTTGACCAATGTTTCATGAGCATTGTTCACACAATCAAGCCCTCCAGCATGCCATAAAGCCACCTATGCAGCCGACGGTGAAGACAGAGATCAGAAGAATTAAAGTTAAAAGGGATTAAGCGCAAAGTATGAAAATCAAAAGGCTTAATTCACAGTTAAAGGATAAAACACAGTTTGAATACCAGAGATGATCCGAAAAGGCATAATCAGCCTTAAAATATAGTTAAATCCAAAACAATGTTTGAAACAACGAAGATGGACAGATCAGCAAAGGAAAGCCTTAACTGTTATAATATCAAGGCTGTCTACGCCTCCAAGGACCAAAATGTCCCCTTTGGCCTACTTTGCACTCTAAGACACCCTGACATTCATTTTGATGATAGAACCTCCTTAGAACTGTCAGAGTATTTATTGCACAGTCATGGAAGGCCTCAAAACTGAAATATGATAGTTACTTGTCTCAGAGTTCAAACAGAGTACTTCGCCCAGAGATATCTTCAAAGGATAGGCCTTAGAGTTACTACCAGCTTGCTAGTTGGCTTAAAAGTCAACTAAAAGTAGCTAAAGTGGTACAAACAGTTATTGCTATGATTATAAGGCAGAATGGGCATTCGAATACCCTCCCTCCTGCCTTAATTAATAATTATTACCATTTCTGCAGCACTCTTCCTTTTATTCACCTATAAATATTCTTTGAAGTTTCATTGTAAAGGGTTGGAAAGTTATTGATTGTTTGAACTGTTATTAAGTGGAAGTAGCTGAGTATTTGTAGTATAGTAGGCTGGGAAGAGAAGTATTGGACTGTAGAAAGCCATTGGACTTAAAGTATGTGACTGGTCTTGCACATCAAATAAACAAGCAGATTCACAGGATCCTGGTCTATATTATTGGTGATTTTTTTCTTACTATAGTTTTTATTCTCCTTATGTTTCCATACTGTCCATTTTCTCTAATAAAGAACATAAAATTTAGAGTAGGAATTACTGCAAAGTACCCTATTTCTACCTGATAAGCTTTATCTCTATGTTTTCTTCTAATTGTTGCTTTGGGAATGATTTCAATAGAGTATAACCAGTCAAAGAATGTTGGTGAGCCCATGTCTTGATGAGTAGAACTTGAGATGTTGTTCTTGAATGATCTTTTCACTGCATGCTAAGTAGAGTCCTAATCAAGGAATTTAATTGTTAGCCCTGTCCCTTGTTTAGTCTTAAATAGTTGTTTTTAAGATTTCCCTAAGTGCATGTCGAAAGCAGGCTAGGTTAAAAATCCTTACTTGATCTTAGGCTGCCCTTTGTTTATCTTATATGTTTTCTACTTTCTGAAGGTAGTCAATAGGATTACTGGATTGCTGTCTTAGAAGTTGGCTTTAGTAGGAGTATTTACCAAAGAAGTCTATGGTTTGCCCTGTCCTTTGGCTTGCTTTAAAATAGTCACTTTAAAAGGCTTTTCTTGTGCAGTGAAGTTAGTTTCTTAATCGAATATAACTTTTCTTATTTCACAACATTTCTTACTATTTCATACCACAAACTCAACTTAAAAAGATCTTTTGATATAGATGACTTTCCCTATGGAAACCCTCGAATAGTTGTTTTGAAAGTAAACCCTTTTATGACTCCATAGCCAAATGGATTGACACATTTTCTTAAACTATCTTCCCATGAGGAAATATCCTTCAATTTATTCCCTCCTTCACACTTCACATGACCTTCTCAGTTAATGATCCCCAACCAAAAAACAAAATAATCCCTTATGCTTCATAACTAGCCTAATATCATATCATGAGCCTATAAGCATATCATTCTAAAACATATATAGAGAGATCCCTCTCTGAATCCATGAGGTCTATATCCTAGGATTCCAAAGTGGTTCTGATGTTGCCTTGTCATTTGGTATGCCAATCTACCAAATCACAGGACCCCAACATAATGGCGACTCCATTAGGGAATTCTGAGTGAATTACATCTTATACATCCTAAGACCTCAGAAGAACGACAAAAATCCTTATATTGGTAGTTAATTGTTGATGGTGGACAGTGTTGGGATCCCCGTAGTTTGCAAGATTGGAAAGAAAAAATGATGCAGGGCTTACATCAGAACCACTTTGGAATCCAAAGATCTATCCCTCCACGATTCAGATAGGGATCTCTCTATATGTGTTTTATAATGATATGCTTATAGGCTCATGATATGATATTAGGCCAGTTATGAAGCTCAAGGGAACTTTTTTGTTTTTGGTTGGGTAGGATATCATCAAAATAAAGGAAGTCTTTTGAAGGGTAAAGGTGTGAGTAATTTGGAAGAATGGTTCAGCTGATAGGATAGGTAAGAGACAGTATCAATCCATTGGGGTATGGAGTCACAAAAGGATTTAATTTCACAACAAGTTTCAAGATTGGTCCATGGGGAAAGTCATCTATATCAGAGGATCTATTTAGAATGATTCTGGTGTATGGAACATTAAAAGTGTTGTGAAAGAAGCAAAGCTAATAACCATTTAAGAATCTATTAACTTCACTAAAACAAGAAAAGCATTTCAAAGTAACTGTTTTGAAGCAAGCCAAAGGACAGGGCAAACCATAGACTTCTTTGGACAATACTCTTACTAAAGCACAATTTTCAGACAACAATCCAGCAATCGTAAGACTACCTTCAGAAAGTAGAAACAATATAAGAGAACAAAGGGTATCCTAAGATCAGGTAAGGACTTTGAACCTATCCTGCTTTTTGCATACTCTCAGGGATATTTTCAAAGCAGCTATTGGAGATAAACTAGAGGACATGGCTAACCATAGACTTGTCTAGTTCAACTTTACTTAGCAGACTTTTCAAGAGCTTTCAAAGACAATATCTCAAGTTGTACTCAGGAAACATGGGCTCACCAACACTTCACTGGTTATACTTTATTGAATCACCATTGAAACACAGTCAAAAGTGTTTTAAAGTAGTCGAACTCTGTTGTAAATACAGGGTTCCAACCTGTAAAAGTAGTCGAACTCTGACCTCCAGACCAAGGGTTAAAACTCTGAGTCTGAGAAGTAAAAGGAAAAGACACTAAAGAAAAATTTGAACTGGGAATATGCCCAGTTCTGAAGGGGAACCCTTGAAAAGAAGCTGACCCACTAGCCATGGAAGACATGGGTGTAGATACAGCTGCAGCAGCGGAAAAGGAAAAATGAGGAATCCCACTAGTGGGCATTCCAAAACAAAAGGGACCAGTTTGGGAAGTATGTGCTTGGGTGAAACCAAAGCCAATCACAGCATTACTAGAAGCAATTGAAGATATAGCAATAGTGCCTCCTCCTTCAACTGAAACAGGAGTCTGAATGCCTGCAGCACTCACAGCAGAAGCTGCGTTCCCAGTCGTGGCCATCGAAAGGTATGAATAAAATGGAGGATCTTCTAGTCTTGTATACTCAGGTCTGATGTACTAAAAAACAAACGGATAATCAGGAGGAAGAGGAGATGGAAGTGACAGAGGAGACTCAGGTACTTCCTCTACTTCTATTCCTAACTCTCCCGGAAACAAGACTCTCGAGGTGAGCGGAACGCTCCTCTCAGATCCAACACCAGAACCAACTACAGGACCTTCAAGCCCTTGTGGAGGATCACTCTCCACTGCGTCAGATACCAAAGGGTGATATTCACCTGCTATGTTACTCCTATGCCTTCTTGAAGAAGGCTCTACACTCTCAGAAGATAACCCCCGAATTCTCCTCGATCGACGAGGCACTTGATCAACCACTTTAACAAATTTGAATTAGACTCAAAAAAGTATAAAGCTAAGCAAGCTAGGAGAAAAGAGCACTCACTACAAAAATCCCTAAGATACAGCCAAGCAAACAGCCTTCAGGTATTTTCGCTCTGGGTGATTAGGACCGGACACCAAAATATAAGAAAGCGAAAAATAGGACCTCCTGAAACCAGTCTGGGATAATTACGGCCAAGGACTACTAGTGAAGGTAACAGAAATAGTTATGCTGACCTCCTAACAATAGCCTTTGCCAACTCAAGTACCCAAGCTTCACAAGGGCACCCCCCAGAAGTACTGCTGGAAGTGATATGATGTCTGCCTCAGGTACCACGGGTATTCCCCCCTGTAGTCACCTGTGTGGAACCTAGGAATGGAAACTATGGACACCAATCCATGTCAGAAGCTGGGCGGAATGGTCTTGAGGCAAGATCTAGCAAATTAGAGAGGGGGTATCTCTCTTCTCGGCCTTCACTTCCCCTCGTGCTTGACTCTCTGGAGGAGAGTTTTCCTGATCCACCTAACGGAGTTGGATTTCGCTCAATTAATAAACTTCTATGTCTTAGTTTGAGTGGCCTTGGAGAGTTAACTCTCCACTCACCTAATCCAAGGCCCTACAACCTAGCTAGTTGGTGTATGACACTTAATAAAAAACTTTCTAGTTGTTTTTAAATTATAGCGCTTATTTTAATTGGCTATTATATTAGGTCAATGGGATATGGAAATGAAATTTGTGGTGTTTTATGACGCAGAAAAGAAATTAATGAAAACCAAACTACATGCAAATGCAGTAATTTCCTTTCGATGAAAAGAAATTTCTACACGGGTTCTACGAGACTATATGTTTTTTTCTTTTCAAATATCAAACCCACACTCACAAAATCTATGAAAAAGACTACAAATGCTTAAGTGCACCTAATGCAAATAACTAAGAGCATGCAAATTCTAAGATGCAAAATCTAACAAAGCAAAGAGAAATTTCCAAAGAATCCTTCAGTTTATCACTTTTCGGTTTTCCACAAAACTAGTTCCCAAAATCAGAAACTCTCAGTATAAAGACACCAAAATATGCTTGAAACAAGAGGAAGAAACCAATGACAATTCCCTTCCCAAATCAAGTCAGAAACCAAAGGCAAGAAATCTCAACAAAGCGTAACAAAACAAAAAAAAAATGCAAAACAAAAGCAAATGACAAAACAAGATGTTTTTTGAGCTTTTGAATTTTATAAAAAGAAGAGCTCGAAGAGACCAAGAAAACTATCCAATTACCAAGCCAAACAACTCTGAATTTCAAGAAAAAATTCAAAACCCTCCAAATCTTATAGTGCCACTTAGTAGCAAGATTTATATGAGCAAAAGAAGACAAGAAACTCAGTAACTCAGCCCAGAAGAATAGTACAACCTTGCAGCAAACAAAAACTTCAAAGAACCAAGAAAGACTCTTCAAAAATTGCAACAAGACCTAGTCAAATGAACTCAAGAAAACTAACCGAAAGCAGGCAAAAATCCAAGTGCAAGGAAAAAAATAAAATGAGGAAAGAGTATATGAGTAGAAGCTCTCTGTTCTGATTAAGAAGAATAGCCAAGAATCCCCAGAAAGAGATCTTGGTACTCGAACCAGAAATGCAAGCACTAAAAAAAAAATATTTGCCTAATAAGCCAGTCTTCCACCAAACAAGAGAGAAAAATACTAATAACCACTATCAACACAATCCAGAGACTATAAAGACACTGCAAGAACAGGTCTCCATAGGCAAACAAGACTAAAAAGTCAAGAAATCCAAAATTTCAAAATTTGCCCAGGCATACACTACTTATCAGCTTTTCAACAAGTGTGCATACGTGCCTGTGTCAAAGGAAACCTGCATATACGCGACTTCCTTTAACAAAAAATGCGTGTATACGCTACTGTGTGAAGCAAAACTCGCGTATGAGAAAGCAAATAATGAAAAATAAAAAAGATCAAGCCTGGATAAAGAACCAGGTCTTTAGTTTGACTGAGAAAAAGTTAACTGGACTGGAAATAATAATTAAAACTATTGGAAAACTTTCAAATAGCTGAAACCACCCAACAGGGGAATCACAAGAATGCGATCCCCAGTGGAGTCACCAGTTCTGTTTTCAGGAAATAACTCTTGTTGGGTCAAAACCTCCATAGATCAGGGCATGCTATTCAAGAAGGACTCACACAACCACACTTGTATGCTAAAAACTAGATAACATCGATAGTAGAACTCACCCGTAATCCTACGTTTGGTGTAGATCCCACGGGGTCCAAACCCCCAACAACCCTTGTTCCTCCTCAACCTGAAAACCAAGAAGAAACGTGCACGGAAATCTAGTTGTACAGCATATACTTCTCCTAAATGTCAATGTAATCCATGTGAAACATCATATAAACAATAATAAAAGCTTAAATAATGATTTTTTCACATATGCAAGCAGATATTAACATGTGAATTCAGGAACAAGATGGTTCTTCTTCATTACAAACACCATGTACAGTAATAAAAAGTGGAGAGATCACCTAAATCCTTCCACGATCTTCGAACAGACCGTCGTCCGGATCCGTCCTGCCCTTGCCTCGCTAGGATACTTTCAAGACTTGTGCACACGAGATGACATATAAACTAATGAACATCTCCAGGAAACAAGGGTTTCCTGTAAAAATTTGGGAAAGTGCAGGAGGCATGGGAAATCAGACTTGAATTGGGATTCCAACAGAGTATAATGTCTATAAATTTCTCTCTCCCTTAGGCCATGCAAATGAGGGGCTTTTATACTCCCTCAAAGTAGTTTCAATCAGTTGGAAACAGTTGGCCACGTGCTGGGGTGGTTGAACTACTGGAGTAACCATCAACCCAGCCCGAAAATAGGGAATTTTATATATTTTTTAATGATTTTAATGGCATATGCGGAAAAGTGTGTATGGACTCGCGTATACACGTGGAAAAGTCTGGGCATACCCACGTATGGGATTTTTAACACTGTTTTTTATGAACTTTGTTCAAGTCTATGTGAATGGGTGCCCAAGGCCAAAAAGACAATCATGAATCACACGAGGGTGAAAAATGATGCTATAACAAAAAGAAAACATAAAGATAACGCTTATGAGTAAGAATTAGGGTACCTTTTACAGTAAATCCTAATCTAAATTTGTTGTTATTTATCAGAGAAAGTGGAGAGTATGAAAACATAAGAAAAACAACAATTACAGTAAGAAAAACATCACCATTGACATAGACCAGGATCCCATAAATCAACTTGTATATTTGATGTTCAAAACAGTTACAATCTTCAAGTCTAGTAGGTCTTTACAGCTTCAAACTTCTCTTCTCAGCCTATCTTTCTTCAATTACTAACAAAGCTTCAGCAGCCTCAACAACTATTTACATTCAATAAGTATTCAACCCACCACAATATTGGGCTTCTCATATGATATATATAGGTAAATTGAGGAGGTGGAGTGAAAATAAGGTATAATTATTCAATTAATATAGATTAAATGTTTCTCGACCTTTGGGAAGCCTAATGGAAAAGATATCTAATGTCTTAACTCTGTTAATTTATTTTTACAATAACTTTCATCTACTTCAGTCATTTTTGTTGACTTTTGAGGCTTTTGGTAGCTGAAAATTACTTTCTAAGCTGTCTTTGGAAATATCTCTAATTGTGCATTGAATTTGTATGCTTTTGAGGTAAATAAGCTTGTAGGTGGCATCTTTAGTCTTTGGAATAGTAAATAGCCTTTATGGTCTAACAATTAAGGCTTTCTTTTGCTTATTTGTCATGCTTTGTGGCTTTAAACTTGAATTAGGCCTTGGTAATGCTTTTTAGGCCTTCTTTAATCATCTTCAGTCTTTGACTTTACTGACTGTATTTATATTCTTTAATTGTTTGTTCATAGTCTCTGTCTTCATCCTTAATCACTGTTTCAACCTTTATCCTTTATCTTCTGATCAAGGCTTTAATCTTCTGCCTTTAGTCTTCTCACTGATTTTGTTTTGTTTCTTCATGCAGGTGTTTCTTCTATGCGCTAGAGGGTTTCATGAATGCATCGATGGCCATAAAGCATCGATTGAAGCTTTGAATTGAATCCTTTATCCCTTTACTTATGTATTTGGCCCTTGGCCTGTCATCCAAAGATAGAAAGCCACTTATATTGGCTGTGGGATGGCCCGTAGATTCTAGGCTGCCATTAAAACTTACGAAACAAACAAAAAATACTAAATAAATCCTGCGAGCTAGGGTAGACTGCATTCAGAGGCTTGGTGAGAAAGCGACGGAGCGATTTTAGAGTAGGAAAATGCACAGAAGAGGTTCTATGGACGAAACCATGAAGAATCAGGGGAAATATTTGAATTAGGGCACGAAATGGCAAAAAGTGGTTTTGGGCGAAAACCAGTCAGTATTCGTGCAAGGATTAGGTGGTTAATGGTTTTAACCCAAATGGACACGATTCCATTCTGTTAAACACCATGTTAAACACACACATGGTGTATGAGAAAGATAAACACACACACAACAAGAAACTCAACACACAATGAAGGATAAGCGTGTAGCTCTATTGTTTTTCCATTATACATGATGTACATTTATAGTACAATGGTGTGACTCTTGGTTTCACATTCCAAGGTCACTTGGACTCCATTGTGAATTTTCGCATTCCACACCTACCCATGGAGGATTAGGTGTTCCAACATTCCCCCCCTTAATCGGAAGGGGTATGTGTGAGTCCAAGAAGAGAGTTGTAATACAAATCTGCAAAGTATACATGGCAGCACTTGGGCTGAATCAACTCTCTGAAATATTGGCAAAAAGAGGTGGTTTAAGGATGACCACCAACACTGGAACGCAATAATTGTTGCAGTTCCTGGAACTCTTACAAAACTAGCAAGAAGCTGAAAGCTTCTACTAGAGGAATCCTCCCTCATAAAAAAGGGAGACCTTCAACCTAAAAGAAGGGAGGTCTACAACCTGTGATGGTTTAAGGATTACCAACAACACTGGAATGCTTGAAGCATTTCCTGGAACTCAACCAAAGTTGGCAAAAAGCTGAAGGCTTCTACTAGAGGAAGTGTCCCTCATTTATGAAAGGGATATCTTCAACCTAAAAGAAGGGAGATCTACAACTTGTGATGGTTTAAGGCTATCCACCAACCAAAGGCATGCTCATGGGCATCCGTGTCTCTGGATACATCTCTAAATCTGGAATGACGAATTGTGGCTCAGGTTCACTTGAACTGTTGTGTCTCTAGCTACAACTCTGAACATGGAATGAGAGATTGTGGCTCAGGCTCACTTGATCTAGTGTCGAAGCTTGTAGATGACCACCATTTTCCCCCTGTCAAGGACAAGGTGAAATGACGGTGAAAACTCAACTTCATGTTTGCTCAGTATTATAGAACATGTTCTGACATGCGACTTAAACATCTTCTTGGCTGCCGATGCCCATTTTAAAGAAGCGATCCATCCAAGATGAATCTTTGTTCTTACGGGAGGCTTGTTTCTGAAGCCTTTGTCTGAAGAATGGTTGTGCCGACCATAGTGCTTGCATGGATGAAGATCAAAACAGTGATCTTTCATATGGCCAACTAAATCACAGTATTGGCATTTTTCAACCTGTTGTTGTTGTGGAAGTGGAGCAGGATCTGGAACAGCTACAGGTTAACTGTCATACAGGAATCTAGCACTTTGAAATATGACGGGCTTGGTGTAGTCTGGAATATGAAAGGACACATCCTTGTCATATCCAAGACCAGTTTTGTGCTTGTTGTGGACAAGCTCTTCCCAAGGTCTGATGATGGGCTTGAGAAGTGTAGGTTAAACTGCTGCATCTGCATGTAAATATTCTCTAGTACAAGGAACTGAATGGGAATCAACTGGAACTTTATTGACTTGTTGCTAATGGGAGTCTTTCACAATCTTCTAAATAGAAACATGTTCAGAATGGTGACTCTTTTTCTGAAGTTCATCTTGTTGAAGCTGAGATTCCAATTGCAAAAAATCAATATTTTCTTGTGCATCTTGCAAACAACTTTGAATGTTACAAAGAGCATTCTTGCTCATTTTTACCATATCATGAACATTTGAATGAATGAGGTTATTCAAAAACTCTAATGCCTCATTGATTTAAGCCATTTTTCAACAACTTAGGCTCAAAAAATGAAAGGGTGTCGGCTTCGACAAAAAATGCACCCGTTTACAATGTGATTCAAATTAATTTCAAGAAATACAAATGACTCAAGAGAACTTCCAACTATGGAATTCTCAAAGTACAAAATCTACTCCTCAAATTATGGAGGACCTCAATGTATAGACTTGGATGTCTAACCGGAAAGTAACAATGACTTATATCAACAATTCAAATTTACTCTTCAAGTATTGATTGCAACTATGAATGAAGATGAAAATTCCACTCACTATACAATGTAAGTTCAATACAACATCACTGCAAAATATTTTGTAAATGTGCAGTTGAAAACACTGTGCAAGAAGCCTTTAAGGCAACTGTTTTTTTTTTTTTTTCAAGAAGCTGTTTTTAAAATGATGGTAAACTTGTCCTATTTCGGAAAATCACCCTTATGCCACAAATCACACAATATAAACTTCACTTTTCTCTATGTATTCAGTCCATCTACTTCATATGCCATTTCCTTTTCCTCTATTGTTCATTTTCTCTCTTCCTCTCTCTCTGCTGTATTTTTTTTTTTTTTGAAAAAAAAAAAAAGGGAAAATAGAGGTATTAACTAGGGGAGGTGTTTACTGGGAGAGGTTTTAACTAGGGGAGGGTGAAACTGGGGAAAGTATTACCTAAGGGAGGTTTTAACTAGGGGAGGTATTATATGAGGAAGGTGTTTCTGGGGAAGGTTAAAACTGTAAAAAAAATTAAAAAATATATAAAAATCGAACTTTTTTTTTTTTTTTTTAAACAGGAAATCGAATGGTGGGGGGAGTGTTTTGCAGTGAGGGGGAGGTGGACTTGTGGGAGGGTGACCTGGGTAGGAGCGTAGAGGCACTGCCGTGAGGGAAGTGAAAGGACGAGTAGGAGGGGTGTAGGGTTGAGCATAAGGGAAGAGGCAGTGAGCGTGGGTATGAGGGAGGGTGCGTAAGGGGGGCCGAGAGGCTGGGGTTGAGGGGCGGTAGGGGGGTAGGTTTGGAGGGAGGGCGTATAGTAGTGGAGAGTGCAGACAGGGAGAGAATGGAGGGGTGCAGGTGCGAGGGATGGTGTGAGGGGGAAGGGATGGTAGGATAGGTGTGCAAGTGGTGTAAGGCCGAGCGGAACCCGCAGGTAGAAGGGTAAGGGTGAAGGGATGTGAAGCGTGGAGCGTGGGTTGGGTAGTGTTTTGGGTAGTGTGCGTTGAGAGTGTGGGTTGAGATGGAGGGAAACAGGAGCCGTGAAGGAGGGGAGTGTGAGATGGCGAGGGGGTAGGGACTGTGTGATAAGATTAGAGTATGGGTAATGCAGTGGGGTAATGGGCGCTGTTGAGAATTGCAGAGCGAGGGTTAGGGAGCCGAAAGACTGAAAATAAATTTTATTTTATTTTTATTTTTTATTTTTTTTAACAACAGAGAGGTGAGGGAAATAGTAGGATTTTTAAGCAGTAAAATATAGTTTTTAGGTAGTAAACTACAACAGCAGAGAATTGGACAAAATGCAGAATTTTTTTTAGGAAATTGGAGAAAATTTCACCAGTAAAAACTCAGAAATTTCTCAGAGAAATTTTCAGAAATTTTCAGCAGTAAAAACCCAGAAAATTCTTCAGAAACCCACTTTAAAAAGTGTTTTCAGTAGCTCTCCAATGCAGAAATTTACAAGTACGCAGAAATTGTAGGGAAAAAATCAAAATTGCAATGAGTAGTTAGAAAAACTTTAGATGCACAATGCTGCTCTTCTTCAAAACCAATTTCTGAATGCTGCTCTTCTTTAAAACAAATTCCTGAATGCGGCAAAAGGTCTACTGCAGAAATTCTCTAAATACTACAAAAAAGACTAGAATTTTAACAGATATGCACAGGCCATAAACACAAATGGCTCACTCAAGTTTGAGCTGATTATGAATGTTTCAGCTCTAATACCATGTTAAACACCATGTTAAACACACACATGGTGTATGATAAATATAAACACACACAACAAGAAACTCAACACACAATGAAGGATAAGCGTGCAACTCTATTATTTTTCCATTATACATGATGTACATTTATAGTACAATGGTGTGACTCTTGGTTTCACATTCCAAGGTCACTTGGACTCCATTGTGACTTTTCGCATTCCACACCTACCCATGGAGGATTAGGTGTTCCAAAAAATTTAGTTGCTGCCACGCGTCCTAGGAAAAACCACCTGTTTTGTGTTGATTTTGTGTGTTAACTCGTTACAGAGAAAACTGATTTTGGGCCGTTAGATATGGGGTAGCCAGATTGATGGTGGTGGATGAGCATGACGGGAGGAGATGCGCAGTATAGGAGATAGTAGAGGATAAGTGGCGGGCAGAGAATGGGCCGGAAAACGGTTAGTGGAAGGTGGGCCAGCCGCGTAATGTCAGCTCTTTTGTCAGGAGGTGGGAAGGCAGGGAGCGGGGTGTGAAACCTCGAGATTAATCATGGGTTGTTATATCTGAAGGACCTATGGTCCAAATTTATTTGCGGGGATATATGGACAGAAGAAAATGATTGGGGGCGAGGGGAAGAGAGGGGAAGCGATCGCCATTAGATCTATAACACCTACAGTTGAGATTGTTTCGGAGAAAAGTGGATGAGGGAAAAGGATTGAAGTGGAGGGTCTCGAGCTTTTGGCCATATGAGCAAAGGGGCGGAGGGGCTTAATTGATCAGGTTGAGTGTGGGTCGTTGGATCGAAAATGATCAATGGCCAGGATATTTTTCGGGAGGAGATGGTGGATGGAGGAGGAGGAAAAGGTAGTGCCCCGATGGCCGTCAGATCAAATACGATCGACAATGGAGATTTTCTAGCGAGGGGGTAGTAATATGAGAGAATGGAGGGCCCACTTTTAATTTTTTCGAAGGTTGGGTCTTTATACAAAGGTTTTGGGGTTTTTTAAGATAAAAAGGGAAGAATGGTTCTTATATGGGAAAAGGGGTTTATAAAAGCGGTGGAGGTAAGGTCTTGTGGGGGATAGGATAGGATCGAGGGTTAAGAGATAGGGGTAGAGGTTTTTTAGCGCATGGTTGCTGGGAACAGATGAGGAGGAAAATAAGTCAAGAGGGCTTAAGGCCTTATTTTAGGCCTAGTGGCTTGTGCTTAACAGGTTCCGAGAGGTAAAAAGGGTGTTTTTAAGCCAAACCAAAGGATTTTCATGGTTAGAAAAGGGTTTTTTTAAGGAGAAATGGGGAAAAATAAAGGGAAAAGGGGCCTTTTTAGAAGACAAGGAAGTGTTGTTAGGATAGGTGAGATAATGAGTGAAATGGAGGGATTTGGAGGAAGTTTTTGAAGAGGGAATGATGTGGAAGAAGCTTGATAACAGTTTGTTTGGATATCAACAACACGTTTTTGAGGAAATATGAATGAAGGTTCTCAATGGAATGGATTTCTTGAGGATAAAGATCTCATAGAGGATTTAAGAAGTCACAGAGTTTGCATGAAATTTGTTTCTTGAAGGCTAAAGAGCTTTTTTAGCCATCTTTGAATATGTCATAATTATGGATGGCTAACAGTGGCTCCACTTGGGGATGGCAGCTCCTTGGAGGTGCTAAGAACCTCAGAGATTTATCTCTGGAATGTAGATCAATGCCTTGCACTTTTTGACAATCCTCTTTCTTCTTTGATTATGTTGCTTAGAAGGATGATCAGAACTTTGTATCAGCAAAATGATTGCATCCCAAACATTATACCTACATAGGTTACTTACCTAACATTTTTTATTCTGTAAGGTGCACTTGGAATTGCAAACCTTTAACATCAACATTTTATTCTTTTGAAAACAGGAATAACTAATCTAAATCTACCCTTATAACTTCCATGAGTTCAGATTAAACAGTTGAACTCATAGCTTCTCTACCTAATCTACTATCTGTCAGGATTAAACTGTCTAAGAGAGTTTATTCTCTATATTCTAAAACAGAAATTTAAATACAAACAAACTAGGATTAAGCTGTCTGATTTGCTATAAGACTATGGCATAAAAACAAGCTGCACATAGACTAAAATTTACAGAAATTTAAAACAAAATTGTGAAGGCTTAAGATCTGAAAATTAAGAAGATCCTTCTTTCTTCTTATGACTCAGATTTTGATCTATTTAGAGTCATTTTCCTCTATATTTGGCTCAATTTTTGGTTTGATTAGAGCCATTTCTTTCTATCCTAAGCTATTCTACTAATAAGCCAAGATTTCATTGTTTAGCAAATCTTCTTCACTAGCCTATCAGCAGTAAATTGAAATCTATCTAGTCATGACGAGGCTATATGACTAAATAGTAGTGCTCTTTCAAGTAGTGGCATTTAAGCTTGCACACTTTCAGATTTTTCTTTTCTTTTTTGGTATGGGGTTGTACCTTTCTTCTTTTATATCTGCCCTCTTTTCTCTTTTTCTCTTTTTTTTGTATTTTTTATTTTTTCAAATTCAAAAGAAGTGTTATATACAATGAACAAAAGCTTTGAAACCAAAATATCAGTTAAAAAAAATAATGGTTGAGTATCCTTCCATTGACAGGATCTCCAAAATATTTAGCTCCATCCAATTCTTGTAGAAAAAATGCATTGTTTCCCATAGCACATTGAATAAAATAAGGGCCTTGCAATAAATTATCAAATTTTCCATGTTTGCCCTTCTCTCCTTGAATCCCATTTCAATACTTTGTCACTAATTTTAAATTCACTTTCCTTGGTTCTTTTGTCAAATAGCTTCTTGATGTTTACCTATAATTGTTGTGCTCTGATGCATACCTCCTCTTTGGTTTGTTGTAGATGTATAGTCTGGTTTATTCTTCTTGTCATATCATCATCTTCAGACTGTGCTTCTTGGATCAGCTTCATGACTAGCACTCCTAAACTAGTTGTAAATATGGTATATGTTCCATAAACTAGCTAGTAAGGAGACATCCCAATTGACTTTTTAACTGTCAATCTGTCTGCCCATAATGCATGTACTAGCTTTTTGTGCCATGATTTTTTGTTTTCTTCTAGTAACTTCTTGATTATGTTTACCAAAATTTTGTTTGAGGACTCTGCCAACCCATTACTTTGAGGATAATAAGCTGTAGAATGACCCAATGTTATTTGATATTTGTGACAGAATTCCATCATCTTTTTAGACCCAAATGCAGCAACATTTTTAATTATGATCTTTCTAGGATAGCCAAATCTAGACAGTATATGGTTTTCAAGGAATGAAATGATGACTAAGTCTGTGGCATTCCTAGAAGGTATGGATTCTATCCATTTGGTAAAGTAGTATGTCGCTGTGAGGATCCATTTGTATTGGAAAGATGAGGCAGGATAGATTTCCCTAATGAAATCTAGAGCCCACTGCTGAAAAGGAGCTTCAACATTGATTGATTGTAGAGGTAAGGGAAGCAGCTTTCTTTTGCCTTCAAAGATTTGACATTTGTGACAGGGAATAATCATTTTGTGGATATCTTGAAAGAGGGTGGGCCAGTAGTAACTAGCTCTAAGTATTTTTTTAGCAGTTGATTTCCAGTAGAGGTGGCCTCCACATTCTCCTTCATGAAACTCATGCTTGATCATATCTGCATCATTCTCATGCAAACATTTAAGCAATAATCCACTATAATTTTTCCAATATAAACATTTATTCAAAATGCAGTAATTTACAGTTTTCAACTTTAATAATCCTTCCTTTGTTTTAGACAAACCAGGAGGGGCATTTAGGTTAAGCAACACATACAAAATATCAGCATACCAAGATGAATTCAAAAAATAATCTTCAATAATTGGAGTTGTCAACTCCTCCTGTTCATCTAATGCATTAAACATGTTTATATCAAGATCTTGAAAGTTGGATTCAGCCATAATTTTTGCTAGTCCTTAACCTTTTATAAGCTTAGTGGGCTTAATTTCTAAGTCATATTCTAAAATTACAGCAATCCACTTTCCTCTTTTGCCATCTAGATCTTGGGTCAATTTGTATTTTACAACTGAATGAGGCACAAATGCTATAATGTGGGAATGTAAAATGTAAACTTTGAAGTCTTTTAAGAATTTGACCAAGGCAAAGGCTTGTTTTTCCATTATGTTGTACTTCAGAGGTGCATCTCTTAATGCATTGCTGAAAAATGCAATTGGCTGCTCTTGTCCCTTCAATTTTTTCTGTAATAGGACAACAACTACTGCGTGTCCTGATGCAAATGAAAATATGAATAAATCTTTTGTAAAATCAAGACTGATAAGAACTAGTGTTTTGGTAAGTGCTTGTTTTACCAGCTCAAATGACTTCTTTGCTTCTAAGGCCCATTTAACTCCTTCTCTTTTAAGCATGTTTGTCATGTTTCTAAGGAGTTCAGCTAGATTAGGTATGAACCTTCTCTAGAAATTAATCTTTCCAATGAAATATTGAAGTTCGTTGATGTTTCTAGGATAGTTTATTTGCAATATACCATTGATCCTCTTTGGGTCTATCCTTATTCCCTCTTCTGATATGATATGTCCAAGAAGTTTACCTTCTTGGAGACCAAACAATGTTTTCTTTGGATTTAAAGATAATCCATATTTTCTGCATTTCTCAAAGACTTTTCTCAAGTGTATCAGGTGTTCTTCATCTATTTTTTAATAGACAATTATATCATCAAGGTAAATCACAATGAAGTAACATATTTCTTCTAAGAATGCAATATCCATGGCTCTCTGAAATGTGGCACCAGCATTCATTAAACCAAAGGGCATTTTCAAATACATGAAAGTACCCCAAAGAGTAGTAAAGGTTGTTTTAAGTTGATCATCAGGATGTACCAATATGTGATTGTAACCTGAGAAGCCATCTAGCAAAGAAATTATTCTAGAACCAACTACCCTTTGTAAGATATGATCCATTTTGGGCAAGGGATAGTTTTCCTTTAATGAGGCTTTGTTTAAGTTTCTAAAATCAATGCAAATCCTTATCTCTCATATTTTATTCCTAACAAATACAATATTAGACACCCAGTATGAGTATCTAATAGGGACAATGATTCCCGCATCATACATTTTTCTAATTTCTTTCTCTACCAGAGGTAATTGAACAGGGTTGATTGTGCGCAATTTTTGTCTAAAAGGCTTCTGGTTTTATTTAAGGGGTATCTTATGCTGGATTATTTCTGTATCATATGACTTTAGATATTCATAACTCCATCAAAATGCATCAGAAAACTCTTTAAATATCTCAATGCATTTTAGTTTAATGTGAGCTAATAGTTTCTTAGATAGTTTGACCATTTTGGGTTTCTGTTCACTGCATATGTTGCATTCTTCCACTTCAGCTTCAATACGTTCCAGTTTTCACTTTTTTGAAACATCATTCGAGTCAAACAATTCTTCTAATGGGACCAGTCCTTCTGGAAAGCTTTTATTTTTAGATTGCAGCACTTCTAAGTCTTCATTTTCTAAATCTGTGCTTGGTTCTGTTGTGTGTTTAGGTTTTTTTAATAACATATTTATATCAGTAATCTTAGGAGACTTTTCTTCTTCAAAAAGTGATTTTTCCTTAGTAGGACAGTCTTGTTCATAATCTCAATCTGAGTTTGGCACTTAAAATTCATTTCTGGACTGTAGGAAGTCTTCTATTTGTTTATCTCCTTCAAAAACTTGCCAGTATTTTTTATTATCCAGGACAGCTGGTCTACATTTTACTTGGATGGTGTATTGTTTTCTTTCATAAGGGCTTAGAAAAGTATTAGCAGCAAAGGCTAATCCATTGGCTAGAATTTTTTGGTTCCTTGGAACAAAGGTATGTTGGAATTCGGCAACTGTTTCTAACAAGTCCATGGCATCATCTCTATAGGCTCTAAGTCTGGGATGTTTAGCAGTGTATCCCCCATTTACTTGCCTAATTATCAATTCTAAATCCCCATGAACTATTATCCTCTTGGCTCCTAATTTTTTCAATAAACTCAGGCCTAAAAGGAGAGCTTCATACTCTGTTATGTAATTTGAGCATTGGAAGTTTAATCTATAATAATGACCCTCAGCATGATTATTTTCATTGTTGTGCACCCATATGCCTGCTCCTGCACCAGTTTTACTATAAGACCCATCAAAGCTCATACTCCAAAGAGGATTGTTTTTAGATTCGTCATTTATTTCACTTCTGTCCTCTCTGTTTTGTTTGCCTAATCTGTCACTATGTTGTTCCTGTAGGTCTACACTATGTTGAATTCTATTTTGTTCCTCGATATTTTCAATGTTTTGAGGATTTGTTCCTTGATTTCCTTGATTGGTACTATGTTCATGATTGTTTTGATGTTCAAGACCTGTGATTTGTTTGCTATGATTTTATGAATTAGAAAACTGTTTTCTAGTTTTCTCCTTGTTTTCCTCTTCTTCTATGGCTGCCACTATGTTTGGATGTGGAGTGACCACTATATTGGTTGATGTTTCATTGACTAACTCTTGCTCATTAGGAATCTCATCATTGTAAAGAATGAATGAGTCAAGGTCAGTGTGTATGGAATAAAGAGGAGAGTTTTCTGGTCTTTCTTGGTTACTCACCATGTATATCATGTGTGTTTCTCTATAGAGTCTTCTAGGTTGACTAAAGACAGGGATGGTGGCATAAGTCATATCCATCTGCATAATACCTTGCAACTTAGCACTCCATGACCTTGAAAGGAGCATGCTATATTTTGGGGGTATATCAGCCACTACAATGTCCATCACTAGGCTTTTGGCTAGAATTTGGGCTAAGTTAACACATAGATCTTTTATTAGGCCTAGGCATTTTACCCTGCTTGAATCAAAGGAATATAAATATTTATAAGGTCTGGTTACCTCTAGGCGTAGTCTTTCCATTATTACTTTGGGCATGAGGTTATGTGATGCTCCTGAATCAAGCATGTAATTGTGCAAAATATTATCATGGATGTTCACACTGATGTAGAATGGAGGGGTAGTTCCTTCTTGAATTTTTCCTTCAATATTAGGACCAAACAGAAGCTCTGGTGTATCATCATTCAAGTTAACAGTATCATGAATATCTTGTATGTTCAAAGCTTTCAAAACTTGACACCTATATAAATTTTGAGTGACTAACTCAGTGAGTGGGACAGAGATTTTGATTTTGGAAATTTCATTCTCTAGGCTAAAGGGAATCTGGTTTTTCAAAATGTTTGATTCAGCCTTGTTAATCACTCCATTATTAACACAATCAAATTGCTGATTTCTATTATTTACAGCAGTCAAAATGGTTTTTTCAGGAGCATTAGCTGAAATGCTAGTGCTGCTAGGGTCACCACTCTGTTTTCCATCGAGCTGGGTTTTTTTTCCCATGTTTGGATCAAAAATTTCAACCGCTATGTTATGGGTTTCTATTGTCTTTTTGGAAGTATTTACAGGGTTGTTGTTGGTAGAATTATCAGAGGTTTTCTTTTTGGGAGTTTCTGGGTTCTTTTTACTTCTTAATTCATATTGTTTGGGCACTCCTATGATGAAATTTTCAAAGTCTTATTCATAGTATTCATTTTCTAGTCTTATATCATCATATGGTGTATATAGACCTTGTTTTCCTTTATAGAGGAAATCAGAATCCTCATTGTTAACTCCCAACATATTTATGTATCATCCTCTGTTTGTTCAACTGTTTCTCCATCCTCATTAACATAATTCTCTTGAAAAGGAGGTTTGATCTATTGATCAACATCTCTTTGTCTGTTCTGAGGTTGAATTATTCTAAAGTTCTGATTTTGGTTTTGAGATTGATTTCTGTTTTGAGGAGCTGATTGATTTTCTCTATATTTTTCTCTCTCATATATGTTCATCCTATCCATCATCCTTTCCATAGTTTTGAATACATTGTCCAGTTTTGATTCAGATGTGGAAGGTGCAGCTTCATCCCTATATGATACCCTCTTCTCAGTCTTCATTGTAGGTCTTTTGGCAATCAAATTTGCCTCAACACTTACTGCCCCTCTTTTCATATCTTCTAATGTGAGGGGTTCCCTTTCTCTAAGTTGATAGGCCATTTTAGGATCAAATCCATTAGCGAATTTCATTAGAGCTAGGCCTTGTGGAGGTTTCATATGGATGGGTAGGGCATTGTACACACTATTGAATCTAGTGTAGTACCATTGAACTCCTTCTCCAACATTCCTTTTAATGTTCTCATATTCAGATATAATCTGGAGAAGATTATTTTTGACCTCCCATTTGTTTAAAAATAATTGATAGAAAGCTTGGAGGTCATTTATACTATTAGGGGTTAAGTTTTTGAACCATTTTCTTGCTTCTCCACCTAAAATTTGAGAAAAAATCCTTAGTTTAACAGTTTCATCATCAATTTATTGTCTTTCAAAATAATCATTCATTCTATCCACATGTTGTTGTGTTGTAGTAGAACTACTAGCATCATATAATGGAATCTTGGACTGATAGTCCGGTCGTAGAACAGGTAAAGGCAAAGGAAGGACTAAGGGAGCATACCATGTTGCCATGAAATGAATTTGTGGGATAAATGGGGGGTTTAAAACTAGAGGAGGATGATGAAGTGGAGTGGTTTGAACAGTGGGTGTAAGGGGAACAGAAGTGCTTGGACCAACAAGAGACTATTGAGTAGATATAGGATGAGAGAAACCAAAGTTATAAATGAAATGAAGATTAGGCAGAGTGGTTTATCTAATATCAGTATGTTCACCACTATGTTGGGGTGAGTGTGGAGGCTCAAAGTATATCTAATCTATACCACTAAGTGACTTAGTTCTGGATGGGTTTCTTATGAAAGGTAAGTCAACTTGGTATCTTGCAGATCTGTAAGATTTTCAAGGACATAATTAGCTCTATGAATTGGTCTGACAACAGTTGAAGTATTGGATTTAGGAGATTTTCTAAGGACACTTTATGGATTATCAACTATCTCAGGAGGATTTGGGTCAGGATAGGCTCTAGTATGAATTCTTTTAGAAGCCACTATGTTGTGTTTTTAGACCCAATGATGAGAAAATTTCAGCCAAGTATGACAATATTTAAAAGGCAATATAAATGTAGATTTTTTATTATTTCCTTTTGGGGTTTCTTGTTTAGACCATAAACAAATTAATAAAGGTGTTTTACTAAGTTATTTCACATAGTGAAAGAAATTTTACCTAAGGTAAAATTGGTCTTACATGGTGTACTTGGTTTCATCTAATGATAAAAGGTTAGATGACCAAAAAATGGTGTAACAGATTGCCCCCCAACGTACGAGTATTAGGAGAAAATCATATGACCGAAGTACGTTGTAAGAACTCAATCACTAGACATCAATAGGGAAGTCAGAGAGAGAAATGTAAGGTAGTCTGATGTGCTAAAGTACTAGGCCCTGAGGAGACGAGACTTACAGGTGCAACAAGTCTCTATTTTATGAAGTGGTACATGTGCTAAAGGTGGTAGGGGAGGCATACCTATGCCTGCCGAGACAAAGTACAAAAGAATAGTATGTCCAGTAAAAAAGGAATCGAACTATAAAGTACATGCTGGCATAAAGACAAGCCAGAAAAGAGAATGATGAATCCCACATACATGTTGTGCCTGGAATAACATCCAGGACTTATACAATAATATTTTAGTACATGAGATATAAATACAACCCAAATGCCCCCTATACACGGGGAAGGGCTCGCAAAATCTGACTGATACATGCAAATCGAAACAGCGCTGCAAGCGGCTAAGGCCGACATCATCAAATGTAAGGAGCTGCATCAAAGGTTGAAATGAAGGAATCATCCAGGCATGTGGGGGGCTGCCTACAGGGCCACCCCCTCATGAGGGTTGAGACATCTCACACACACCCGGGAATCACCAATAGCTGCTGCTGCATCACTGGACCATCAAGTATACGGATCATGATCATGCTGAAAGGAGATCGAACCAAGGTACACTGCCCTCTAGACCTGGCTTCTGGAGTAAATGAGCTAATGTTGACAGAAGGAGGTCTGCCATAGGTGAGGCAAGAATGGATTCCCAACTAAGGCACGAGAGAAAATAGTAGAGCAACTAACAGACGGACACTAATGATGATGATGAAATGGAGGATACTAAGTAGCAGATGGACCAGTTCCCTTGTTAGAGCATAAAGGGCATGAATGGCTTTGCAGCGACTGACACAATATCATGAGGGATAGGGGAAAATGGTACTGAAGGCCATAATGTGCAACATGAGAGAGGGACCAAGAAATGAAGGATGGAGGACTATAGCGGGATACAAAGGGACTCAAGATAGACTCCATGACGGATGATGACTTAACTCGGATGCTCTAAACAAGGGCGACTCGATGGTGCTGCCACACAGTAAAGGTCCAATGGGAGACCATAAAAACATGAGTACGATAAGGTGTCTCATGACGAAAATCAACCCGAACAAAGACAAGTAAAGGGGTAAAGTGGTGCCCCAAGTACAAGCATTGTAAGTGAAGAATTCCGATTGGAAGGAGAGATAAAGAGACCCTTCGTGGACAAAATGTGTTGTGGTGAAGTATTAAAACATGAAAAACTAACAGATACCCATTTGAGTGTTGGGTGAGAGCTTTCCAACAGTGTAAACGGTATGTCAAACGGGGCTACGGTTTGGTCGCAGCAGGCGAAAGAAAAAATAGGGGTTTTTTCTTCTAATAAGGCATTTTCCCTCCAAAATCATTCATTTGCTTGTGTAGCTGTGGTGAATGTGGAGAGGAGAGAAGGCCCTAAATCTTGTGGTGATCGTAGCAGACAAACCGACCATTGGAATCGCGATCTGTCAGTTGCAGGTAAGACGCCTAATCCTACTCTTTGTTTTTGATGGATTCAAAGTTCAAATTAGGGTCTGAAATATCAGTAACTACTCCTACTTCATCATTACGGTCGGGTCGCACTTTTTGGGGCAAAAACTATGACCTGGGATGCAGGTTTGGGCCTGAAAAGTGCGACCTGGCCTAGGATTTGGCCAAAAAGTGCGACCTGTTAGATGGAGGTGGTTTCAGTGCTGTTATGGGCTAAGATTCAGTTTTGGTGTGAGTGAATGTAGTTTGGCTTATCTGTAGACTGACAAAGATGATGGTTTTGTGCAGATATGGCAGATATACAGATCAGGTGGAGAGAGAGAGACCTAGGTACATTACGGATGGAAATCCAAGCAGATTAGGGTGTCCGTCGTGCATTGGCTAGGTTTGGGGTTCTGAAATTTGTGGAGAACCCTTTGATGAGGGCTGGGGAGCCCTTATTGGCCCAGATTATCAGTTATTGGGATCCAGATCATGAGGTGTTTATAGTGCAAGGGAACAAGATTGAGTTGACAGTCCAGGATCTATATTTCCTGAATTGTCTCCCACCATTAGGGATGGTGGGAAATACATAGCCAGTGTTACCGCGGGGGCGTAACATTATGGAGTTCGTTGAGCGACATTGTTGACCAGGTGTCTGATTCAAAGGGACTCGGATACCGATTGGGGATCTAGAGAGGTTGGAGACCCGAGCAGTGGCAGTAGTAGTGTTGTGGATCTTGGATAGCCAGGCGTTCCATCACATCACTGGAGGGCAGATGATGATTGTAGAGAGTGTGTTGAGTGGGACCTACTATGGGTGGGCCCAGATGATGTTGGTGTCGGTGAAACGAAAGTTGTCGCTATGTAAGCAACAAGTGAATCATGATTGTGCTTATGGGACTGTATTGTACTCCTTCTTCTTTGAGAAGATCCCGACTTTACGACCTTGTGTACAGTTACCTGATGGGGGTCCAAGAGAGCCCTGGATGCGTCAGTGGGGACGAATACTATGTAGAGGAGGGGGAGAGGCGATCAGACGGGTGTTTCGACCAGAATCATTGGGATCAGATTCCATTGTACATAGACGACTATCCCTATAGTGGGATGAGTTATTGGGGAGATTTGGACTTGCTTCTTATGCCTGGTCGAGTATGCGGGCCCGATGGTAAGTGACAAGTAACTAATCTGTTATGTGAATTTTAAAGTTTGTGAATAGTATTCATGGTACTGATCCTTATGCTTTTTGGAATGCAGATATAGCTCTGGTAAAACCGGCCGGATATATGGGACGACCTACAGCAGCTGGAGCTATAGGTGCAAGTGGATCAAGGATGGCACAAAACAAGGATATGGCCATTCTATTGGAGGACGTTCATCATAGATGTGAAGGGTTGCTGATTGGTGTGTCGGAGCGTGGTTGGCAAGATTTAGATGACCAGTACATAGAGCTATGTATTGGGCTACCCTCGGAATGGCGAGGAATCATGCAACGCATGGTGATGGTCGGTCAGATTGTGCGTGATCTACGAGCTGCGGGAGCGGAGCCATTAGCTCAGGATCCTCCAGAGAGTGATTAGATGGAGGGCAGGTGCTTCCCCCCAATGTGTATGTAGGGGCAAGTGGTGCCCCCCAGTTTTGAGTTTTGTTTTTTGTAACATGCTATGGGCATGTCATATGTTTCCGAGTAGATGGACTCTAAAAACATGTTATATGATATATATTATGTATATGTATTGTGTTGATGGTTTGAAATGTTATTGGCTTGTGTGTGATAAATGCCAGTCTAGAACATGATTTTCAATTCTATCTACGTAGTGATTTTGACTTCTAGGTACATGGTTGAAAGTAATGAATCTAAAGTCACGTATCAAAAGTTTCACTCGTAAATATTGTCTAAACAAGATATGGTTATGCACATGGTAGACACCATTGAGTTGTAAGACAAGAACAGGGAATCTAAATGAACGTGCAGATGGAGGATGCGATGAGAGAGGGCATCGGCTAAGATACCACGTACTGCATCATATTCGGCCTAATTATTGGTGGCGTTACCAATGCAGAACCCGTTCGAAAGAGTGAGGGTATGCAAGGGGGTAAAGATGACCCATGCAGCTGAAGCGAGATTCCGGGAATAGGGACTTGCCCCATCAGCATAGCCAATATAATGTGTGGATGAAAGGTCCGATGGAATAGTGTCACAAGACAAGAAATGGAAGGAAGGAGAAAAATGGTGGCAGCGTGAGTATAGGGTAGACATCAAACGACGACTATTGGAGGGATTAGTCTGGTTAGGATGGTTAGGACTCATAGATCAACTAGATGGTGATGAATGAGAACTATGGGAGGAAAAGCGGGAGCTCATGCTGCGAAGGACATCATAGATACGGATGGTATCATCTTGGTTATGGGAGGAAAGGGAAAGGTCAAGGAAGCCACATGACGCTGCAAAGCTACCTAAATCATCAGTATGGGAAGAGAGACGCACATACGGGTCATCACGGGGAATGACAGAAGAACAAGTAAAAAGATGGTCAAAGCATGAAGAGCCCAAGAATGGTGCTGAAGGGGAATCAAGAAAAACAGATGGAGTGGATTTAGAGGGAATGTACTTAGGGGGTCGTGTAGATGATGATAGGTAGAGGAGGGGGGCAGCAGGTTCTGACATCTCAACATCAGGGGGAGGAATGTCAATGGTAGCAGGGGGATCCTCGAGTAAACCTGATGCATACCGAGCAAGGATGGGAGAGGCGGATTGATTTTGTTCAACTTCGTACTCGCAAATGACCTCTAAAGAGGCTCTGTAATGCGTGAGGTGAGGACAATGGTGCGAATAATGGCCATGGACACCACATAGAGCACAGGGTTTGTTGGTGCGAAAATTCTTTGGGTTCTTGGCTATGGATGAGGAAGAAACAAAGGGCAATGGTCGCAAAGGTGGTATGGGAAGAGGTGGCCTAGTCAACATACCATTTAGAAGCTTTGCCGGTAAGCGTGTGTTGGAACAATCTAAGATGGATGGAATCATCAGTAATGGAATTGGATGAACACCACATGTGGAAAGATCGGATATGGTTGGATGGATCTTCACTAGCAAGGCCTTCGAACTTGGGAATGTCAGAGGGGAGCTTGGTTGGCATAGCAGGCCAACTGACATCATGGCGAATAGGATCATTGATTAGCTGATTGAAGTCGGGGAGACTGAGACTGGCCATATAAGGGAGAAAATGGGTAGTGGAGGGAGGTTCCGTAGTGGTTCCGCTAGAAATAGACCCAACAGTAGAACTGGGGTTGCCACTAGCACTAGGCCCTGAACTAGACATGGTGAAGGTAACAGGGGGGGAACCAGGAGTAGGGGGAGAACCTGAACAATCAGAGGAAGAGTCGGAGTGCGGACTCGGGGGAGCACTTACTCGATGACGACGGGAAGGAGGAAGTTGACCAACTGGAAACTGAGGGTGAAGGCCAAGAAGTCTCCGGGATAGACGCCTTGGAGGCGCAATGATGACGGGAAGAAGAAAAACTGACAAGGGCAGGGAGGTGCAAAATCAAGTGGGATCAATGTCGAAAAAAGGGCAGATAGGTGCAGTGTCAATTGATTTTAAAGTCTTTGCCAGGAAGTGTTAACCAGGATCTTCTTCGCTTAGGGTCAGTGTGTGGCATGCATTAATTTTAATTTTTACACCCAGATGTTTTGAGAGTAAAAGAAAAAGTGTGCTGCATAACTAAAAAATCTGCAGTAAATAAAACTGTAATAATAGAAAATTAACAGCTAACAGTGCATCAATCTAACCCAAGAAGGTGGGTCTCTCAAAACTATTCTATAAAAGGGAAAAAATCTAATCAAAGCACGCTAAAAAGAGGCCAATAGATATAAGGTCGGGAGGGACGGGGATCTAAAGGAGAAATCTGCTGAAAAGAGGTGCAGAAAACAGCAAAGAGGCAGAGGCAAGGTTGTTGTTATAAAAGAGGGAATCATCTAAATATAGGAGGGACAAAGAGGTGACCCTAAAGATAAACCCAAACAAAACTATATGAGGTGATTTGAAAGGGAGAAGAGTTGATCTGTAGGGATTTGAAAATGAGGTACCAGATCTGAAAGAAAGAAGGCTGAAACTATGGAAATTCAGACGTCTGAAACAGAAAAATCTCTCCCAAAAAAAGTGGAGGGTACTAGAGCCCTAAGGGGCAAGATTCCCACTTAGTTGAGTGAAACAGATCAGAAACAGGTCTAAATGGGTGGAGACAGAGGCTGGAAAACCCTGACAAAAGCTTCAGACAAACCCACAAAAAGTGCTGGAAAATTGCAGAAAAAAGTGCAGGTCGCAGGTTCTGACCTGTTTTGAGTCCAGGTCACAGTTTTGGGGCAGAAAAGTGCGCCCTCAAGTCTAGGTCGCAGTTTTTGGGCCGATAAATGTGACCTACAAATCCGAGTCTCTCGGCGGTAGATTTCAGAAAAATTTGTCGTCTCAGCTGCGGCTGATTTCTGTCACTTGCGCAATAGGGCCAGAAACACACGAAAGTTAAAAATTTTAATGTTTGAGGGTTTTAGAGGTGAAAAGCACCATAAAAATAGGAAAAACAGAAAACTGAAGAGAAACCCTAGGGTCTGAAACAACTAGATATGCAGGAATATATGAAACGACATCGGTCGCAAAAGAAAACCCATGTGGAGTTGCCAATTGTTAGTATGAATCTTTTGTCGTAAAATACCACTTTAGCTACGCATAACAAATAGCCCTAACATCAATTATGGCTGCCAAATATCTTTAAATCTGCAATTAGGTGATCCAAATAATGATGCACAAATCGAGATCTAAGCATAAAAGACATTAAGCAGATAAAGTAAAATGTGGCTCCATGCATCCAATAGACAAGACAAGAACAATGTAGTTGAAAGAATTTTTATATTATATTAAGAAGGGGCACCTGAGAGGAAAACAAGAAAGGTGTTTTCCAGTTCTCCTCAATGGGATGGGTTCTTGAAAGTCCTCAGCATTTCAGATCTAAAATTTCTCTCTCTTGTTGGTGTAGAAAACCCAGACAAACATAGAACTCAAAGGGAGCTCACAAGGCAAAAATGGAGAATGTGACCAAGTATAGATCCAGAGTGATCTAATGCAATGGAAGGTGACTAATGAATGGGGAAAACCCTTCTATTTATAGCAAAATATTAGGGTTATCTAGAACTTGGTGCATGAATAAAATATTATTAATCAAATTCTAGAATCACCCTTTAGGAATATTTTATTATATTTGTTGGAGGGAAAAGGATTTTTGACTTGGGTCAAATCATTTATTTATAAAAAATAAATAAATAAATGATTTATTTATTATTTTAGGGAAATGGTGGGAATATAATTAAATAAATAATGATTTATTTAATTATTTAAAAATGATTTAGTCAAATTTAACTAGGAATATTATTTAAATAGTGATTTAAATACTTATTCCTAGGAAATAATCAAATAAATAATGATTTATTTAATTAAATTCCTTGTTTTTGCTTAAATATGACCAGGAAATATAAACAAATGTAGATTTGTTTATTATTTCCTTTTGGGGTTTCCTGTTTAGACCATAGACAACTTAATAAAGGTGTTTTACTAAGTTATTTCACATAGTGAAAGCAATTTTACCTAGGGAAAAATTGGTCTTACATGGTGTACTTGGTTTCATCTAATGATAAAAGGTTAGATGACCAAAAAATGTGGTAACACCTATCCTGCTTTTGGCATACTCTCAGGGATCTTTTCAAAGCAACTGTTGGAGATAAACTAGAGGACAAGGCTAACCATAGACTTCTCCAGTTCAACTTTACTTAGCATACTTTTCAAGGACTTTCAAAGACAATATCTCAAGTTGTACTAAGGAAACATGGGCTCACCAACACTTCACTGGCTATACTCTATTGAATCACCATTGAAACACAGTCAGAAGAAAACATAAAGATAAAGTTTATCAGTAAGAATTAGGGTACCTTTTATAGTAAATCCTAATCTAAATTTGTTGTTCTTTATCAAAGAAAGTGGAGAGTATGAAAACATAAGAAAAACAACAATTACAGTAAGAAAAACATCACCATTGTCATAGACCAGGATCCCATAAATCAGCTTGTATATTTGATGTTCAAACTAGTTACAATCTTCAAGTCCAGTAGCTCTTTACAGCTTCAAACTTCTCTTCTCAGCCTATCTTTCTTCAATTACAAACAGAGCTTCAGCAGCCTCAACAACTATTTACATTCAATAAGTATTCAACCCACCGCAATACTAGGCTTCTCATATGATATATATAGATAAATTCAGGAGGTGGAGTGAAAAGAAGGTCTAATTATTCAATTAATACAGACTAAATGTTTCTCGACCTTTGGGAGGCCTAATGGAGAAGATATCTAGTGTCTTAACTCTGTTAATTGATTTTTACATTAACTTTCATCTACTTCAGTCACTTTTTTTTACTTTTGAGGCTTTTGGTAGCTGGCAATTACTTTCTGAGATGTCTTCGGAAATATTTCTGATTTTGCATTGATTTTGTATGCTTTTGAGGTAAATAAGCTTGTAGGTGGCATCTTTAGTCTTCAGAAGAGTAAATAACCTTGATGGTCTAACAATTAAGGCTATCTTTTGATGATTTGTCATGCTTTGTGGCTTTAAACTTGAATTAGGCCTTTGATAATGCTTTTTAGGCCTTCTTTAATCATCTTCAGTCTTTGAGTTTACTGAATGTATTTCTATTCTTTAATCCTTTGTTCAAAGTCTCTGTCTTCGTCCTTAATCACTGTTTCAACCTTTATCCTTTATCTTCTAATCAAGCCTTTAATCTTCTGCCTTTAGTCTTCTTCACTTATTTTGTTTTGTTTCTACGTGTAGGTGTTTCTTCTATGCACTGGAGGGTTTCATGAATGCATCGATGGCCATGAAACATCGATTGAAGCTTTGAATCGAACCCTTTATCCCTTTATTTATGTAGTTTTCCCTTGGATCATCATCCAAAGATAGAAAGCCACTAATATTGGCTGTGGGATGGCCATAGATTCTAGGCCGCCATTAAAACCTACAAAACAAACAAAAATATTAAATAAATCCTACAGGCTGGGGTAGACTGCATTTAGAGGCTCAGGGAGAAGGCAACGAAGTGATTTTAGAGGAGGAAAATGCACAGAAGAGGTTCTATGGACAGAACCATGAAGAAACAGGGGAAATATTTGAAATAGGGCGCGAAATGGAAAAAAGTGGTTTTGGGTGAAAACCAGGCAATATTCGTGCAAGGATTAGGTGGTTAATGGCTTTAACCAAAATGGATGTGATTCCATTCAGTTGTTGCCATGCGTCCCAGGAAAAACTGCCTGTTTTGCGTTGATTTTGCATGTTAACTTGTTACAGAGAAATAAATGCAAAACTAATTTTGGGTCATTATATCTGGGGTAGCCAGATCGAGGGTGGTGGATGAGTGTGATGGGAGGAGATGCGCAGTAGAGGAGATAGTGGAGGACAGGTGGCGAGCGAAGAATGGGCCAGCGAACGGTTAGGGGAAGGTGGGCTAGCCGCGTGATGTCAGCTCTTTTGTCGGGAGGTGGGAAGGAAGGGAGCGGGGTGTGAAACCTCGCGATTAATCGTGGGCCATTAGATTTGAAGGACCTATGGTCCAGATTTATTTGCGTGGATATATGGACGGAAGAAAATGATCAGGGGCGAGGGTAAGAGAGGGGAAGAAATCGTTGTTAGATCTATAAGATCTATGGTTGAGATTTTTTCGTAGAAAAGTGGATGAGGGAAAAGGTTTTAAGCGGAGTGTCTCAGGCTTTTGGCCATATGTGCAAAGGGGCGGAGTGGCTTAATTGATCGGGTTGAGCGTGGGTCGTTGGATCGAAAATGATCAATGGCCAGGATCTTTTTCAGGAGGAGATGGTGGATGAAGGAGGAGGAAAAGGTGGTGCCTCGATGGCCGTTAGATCAAATACGATCGATGGTGGAGATTTTCTAGCGAGGGGCTAGTAATATGAGAGAAGTGAGGTCCCACTTTTAATTTTTTCGGAGGTTGGGTATTTATACAATTTTTTTTGGGTTTTTTAAGATAAAAAGGGAGGAAAGGTTCTTATATGGGAAAAGGGGTTTATAAAAGTGGCAGAGGTAAGGTCCTATGGGGGATAGGATAAGACCGAGTGTTAAGAGACAAGGGTAGAAGTTTTTTAGCGCATGGTTTCAGTGCTAGATCGTATGAGGAGGAAAGGGGCCAAGGTTTGAGTCAAGAGGGCTGAAGGCTTTATTTTCAAAAATGGAGCAAAACAGGCCTAAAAGAGGGGTTTTTAAAGCCTTTTTAAGGTTCCGATAGGTAAAAGGGGTGTTTTTAAGCCAAACCAAAGGATTTTCATGGTTAGAAAAGGGTTTTTTAAGGAGAAATGGGGAAAAATAAAGGGAAAAGGGGCCTTTTAGAAGACAAGGAAGTGTTGTTAAGATAGGTGAGATAATGAGTGAAATGGAGGGACTTGGAGGAAGTTTGTGAAGAGGGAATGATGTGGAAGAAGCCTGATAACAATTTTGTTTGGATATCAACAAGAATTTTTTGAGGAAATCTGAATGAAGGTTATCAATGGAATGGATTTCTTGAGGATAAAGATCTCAGAGAGGCTTCAAGAAGTCACATATTTTGCATGATATTTGTTTCTTGAAGGCTAAAGACCTTTTTTAGCCATATTTGAATATGTCAAAATTATGGATAGCTAGCAGTGGCTCCACTTGGGGATGGCATCTCCTTGGAGGTGTCGAGAATCTTAGAGATTTATCTTTGGAATGTAGATCAATGCCTTGCACTTTTTGACAATCCTCTTTCTTCTTTGATCATGCTGCTTAGAAGGATGATCGGAAATTTGTATCAGCAAAATGATTTTATCCCAAACATTATACCTACACAGCCTACTTACCTAACATTTTTTATTCTGTAAGGTGCACTTGGACTTGCAAACCTTTAACATCAACATTTTATTCTTTTGAAAATAGGAAAAAATAATCTAAATCTACCCTTATAACTTCCATGTGTTCAGATTAAACAGTTGAACTCATATCTTCTATACCTAATCTACTATCTGTCAGGATTAAACTATCTGACAGATCTGATTCTCTATATTCTAAAACAGAAATTTAAGTACAGACAAACCAAGATTAAGTTGTCTGATTTGTTGTAAGACTATGGCATAAAAGCAAGTTGCACATAGACTGAAATTTACAGAAATTTAAAACAAAATTGTGAAGACTTAAGATCTGAAAATTAAGAACATCCTTATATCTTCTTATGACTCAGATTTTGATCTATTTGGAGACATTTTCCTCTATCTTTGGCTCAAGTTTTGGTCTGATTAGAGCCATTTCTTTCTATCATAATCTATTCTACTAATAAGCCAAGATTTCATTTTTTGGAAAATCTTCTTCACTAACCTATCAACAGTAAATTGAAATATATCTAGTCATGATTAGGCTATATGACTAAATAGTAGTGCTCTTTCAAGTAGTGGCATTTAGGCTTGCACACTTTCAGATTTTTCTTTTCTTTTTTGGGATGGGGCTATACCTTTCTTCTTTTATATCTGCCCTCTTTTCTCTTTTTCTATTGTTTTTGTATTTTTTCTTTTTTCAAATTCAAAATCAGTGTTATATACAATGAAAAAAATATTTGAAACCAAAATATCAGTTAGCAGAAATAATGTTTGAGCATCCTGCCATTGACAGGACCTCCAAAATATTCAGCTCCATCTAATTCTTGCAGAAAGAATGCATTTTTTCCAATAGAAAATTGAATAAGATAAGGGTCTTGCCATAAATTATCAAATTTTCCATGTTTTCCCTTATATTCTCTACTTGAATCCCATTTCAATACTTTTTCACCAATTTTAAAGTCACTTTCCTTGGTTATTTTTTCAAACAACTTCTTGATGTTTTCTTGTAGTTGTTGTGCTCTGATGTATACCTCCTCTCTGGTTTGTTGTAGATGTATAGTCTGGTTTATTCTTCTTGTCATATCATCATATTCAGACTGTACTTCTTGGATCAAATTCATGACTGGAACTCCTAAAATGGTTGGAAATATTGCATCTATTCCATAAACAAGTTGGTAAGGAGACATCCCAATTGACTTTTTAACTGTCAATCTTTCTGCCCATAATGCATGTACTAGCTTGTTGTGCCATGATTTGTTTTTTTCTTCCAGCAACTTCTTGATTATGTTTACCAAAATTTTGTTTGAGGATTTTTCCAGCCCATTAACTTGAGGGTAATAAGTTGTAGAATGATCCAATGTTATTTGATATTTGTGATAAAATTCCACCACATTTTTGGACCTAAATGTAGTAGCATTGTCAGTTATGATCTTTCTAGGACAACGAAATCTAGACAGTATATGGTTTTCAAGGAATGAAATTATGACTGGGTCTGCGGCATTCTTGGAAGGGATGACTTCTATCCATTTGGTAATGTAGCCTGTTGCTGTGAGGATCCATTTGTGTTGGGCATATGAGACAGGATGGATTTACCCAATGAAGTCTAGACCCCACTACTGAAAAGGAGCTTCAACAGTGATTGGTTACAGAGGTAAGGGAAGCAACTTTCCTTTGCCTTCAAAGATTTGACATTTGTGACAGGCAATAATCATTTTGTGGATATCTTGAAAGAGGGTGGGCCGGTAGTAACCAGCTCTAATGATTTTGTTAGCAGTTGATTTCCAGTAAAGGTGGCCTCCACATTCTCCTTCATGAAAATCATGCTTGATATTATCTGCATCATTCTCATGAAAACATTTAAGCAACAATCCACTAGCATTTTTCCAATATAAAAAACTATTCAAAATGTAGTAATTTACAGCTTTCAACTTTAAGAACCTTGCCTTTGTTTTAGACAAACCAAGAGGGGCATTTAGTTTGAGCAACACATACAAAATATCAACATACCAAGATGAATTCAAAAAATTATCTTCAATAATTGGAGTTATCAACTCCTCCTGTTCATCTAATGCATTAAACATGTTTATATCAAGAGCTTGAAAGTTGGATTCAGCCATAATTTTTGCTAGTCCTTGTCCTTTTATAAGCTTAGGGGGCTTGATTTCTAATTCATATTCTAAAATTACAGCAATCCATTTTCCTCTTTTGCCATCTGGATCTTGGGTCAATATTTCTTTTACAACTGAATGAGGCATGAATGCTATAATGTGGGAATGTAAAATGTAAACTTTGAACTATTTTAAGGCTTTGACCAAGGAAAATTCTTGTTTTTCCATTATGTTGTACTTTAGAGGTGCATCTCTTAATGCCTTACTAAAAAATGCAATTGGTTGCTCTTGTCCCTTCAATTTTTTTAGTAATAGGATAGCAGCTACTGTGTGTTCTAATGTAAATGAAAATATGAAGAAATATTTTGTAAAATTAGGACTGATAAGAACTGGAGTTTTGGTAAGTGCTTGTTTTACCAGCTCAAATGACTTCTTTGCTTCTAAGTTCCATTTAAATCCTTCTTCTCTTTTAAGCATGTTTGTCATGTTTCTAAGGAGTTCAGCTAGATTGGGTATGAACCTTCTCAAGAAATTAATCTTTCCAATGAAAGATTGAAGTTCCTTGATGTTTATAGGATGGTTGATTTTCAATATACAATCGATCATATTTGGGTCTATCCTTATTCCCTCTTCTGATATGATATGTCCAAGAAGTTTACCTTCCTGGAGACTAAACAATGTTTTCTTTGGATTTAAAGATAACCCATATTTTTTGCATTTCTCAAAGACTTTTCTCAAGTGTATTAGGTGTTCTTCATCTGTTTTTTATTAGACAGTTATTTCATCAAGGTAAATTACAATGAAGTAACCTATTTCTTCTGAGAATGTAATATCCATGGCTCTCTGAAATGTGGCACCAACATTCATTAAACCAAAGGGCATTTTCAAATACATGAAAGTACCCCAAGGAGTAGTAAAGGTTGCTTTAAGTTGATCATCAGGATGTACCAATATGTGATTGTAACTGAGAAGTCTTCTAGCAAAGAAATTCTTCTAGAACCAACTACCCTTTGTAAGATATGATCCATTTTGGGCAAGGGAAAGTTGTCCTTTAATGAGGCTTTGTTTAAGTTTCTAAATTCAATGCAAAGCCTTATCTCTCCTGTTTTCTTCCTAACAGATACAATATTAGACACCCAGTTTGAGTATCTAATAGGGACAATGATTCCATCATCATACATTTTTCTAATTTCTTTCCCTACCAGAGGTAATTGAATAGGGTTGATTCTGCACAATTTTTGTCTAAAAGGATTTTAGTTTTCTTTGAGGGGTATCTTATGCTGGATTATTTCTGTATCATATGACTTTATATCTTCATAACTCCATGCAAATACATCAAAAAACTCTCTAAATAGCTCAATGTATTTCAGTTTAATGTGAGCTGACAGTGTCTTGGATAGTTTGATCATTTTGGGTTTCTGTTCACTGCCTATGTTGCATTCTTCCACTTTAACTTCAATAGGTTCCAGTTTTTGCTTTTTGGAAACATCATTCAAGTTAAAAAATTCTTCTAATGGGACCAATCCTTTTGGCAAGCTTTGATTTTTAGATTGCAGCACTTCTAAGTCTTCATTCTCTAAATCTGTGCTTGGCTCTATTGTGTGTTCAGGTTCTTTGAATAACATATTTATATTAGCAATATCAGGTGACTTTTCTTCTTCAAAAATGGATTTGTCCTCAGTAGGACAGTCTTGTTCATACTCTGAATCTGAGTTTGGCACTTCAAATTCATTTCTAGACTGTAGGAAGTATTCTATTTGTTTATCTACTTCAAAAACTTGCCAGTATTTTTCATTATTCGGGACAGCTGGTCTATATTTTACTTGGTGTATTTTTTGCTTTCATAAGGTCTTAGAAAAGTACTATCAGCCAAGGCTAATCCATTGGCTAGAATTTTTTGGTTCCTTGGAACAAAATTAAGTTGGAATTCAGCAAATGTTTTTAACAAGTCCATGGCATCATCTCTATAGGCTCTAAGTCTGGGATGTTTAGCAGTGTATTCCCCATTTACTTGCCTAATTATCAATTCTAAATCCCCATGAAATATTATCCTCTTGGCCCCTAATTTTTTCAATAAACTCAGGCCTAAAAGGAGAGCTTCATACTCTGCTATGTAATTTGTGCATTAGAAGTTTAATCTATAAGAATGACCCTCAGCATGATTATTTTCGGTGTTGTGCACTCATATGTCTTCTCCTGCACCAGTTTTACTACAAGTCCCATCAAAACTCATACTCCAAAGAGGATTATTTTTAGATTCGTCATTTATTTCACTTTTGTCCTCTCTATTTTGTTTTCCTAATCTGTCACTATGTTGTTCCTGTAGGTCTACACTATGTTGAATTCTATTTTGTTCCTCAAGATTTTCAATGTTTTGAGGATTTGTTTTTTGATTTCCTTGATTGGTACTATGTTCATGATTGTTTTGATGCTCAAGACCTGTGATCTGTTTGCTATTATTTTCTAAATTAGCAAACAATTTTCTAGTTTTCTCCTTGTTTTCCTCTTCTTCTATGGCTGCCACTATGTTTGGATGTGGAGTGACCACTATATTGGCTGATGTTCCATTGAATAACTCTTGCTCATTAGGAATCTCATCATTGTAAAGAATGAATGAGTCAAGGTCAGTGTGTATGGAATAAAGAGGAGAGTTTTCTGGTCTTTCTTGGTTACTCACCATGTATTTCATGTGTGTTTCCCTATAGAGTCTTCTAGGTTGACTAAAGACAGGGATGGTGGCATAAGTCATATCCATCTGCATAGTACCTTGCAACTTAGCACCCCATGATCTTGAAAGGAGCATGCCATATTTGGGGGGTATATCAGCCACTACAATGTCCATCACTAGGCTTTTGGCTAGAATTTGGGCTAAGTTAACACATAGATCTTTTATTAGGCCTAGGAATTTTACCCTTCTTGAATTAAAATAATATAAATCTTTATAAGGTCTGGTTACCTCTAGGCCTAGTCTTTTCATTATTACTTTGTAAATGAGGTTATGTGATGCTCCTGAATCAAGCATCGCATTGTGAAAAATATTATAATGGATGTTCAGACTGATGTAGAATGGAGGGGTAGTTCCTTCTTGAAAATTTCCTTCAATATTAGGACCAAACAGAAGCTCTATGTATCATCATTTAAGTTAACAGTATCATGAATATCTTCTATGTTCAGAGCTTTCAAAACTTGACATCTATATACATTTTGAGTGACTAACTTAGTGAGTGGGACAAAGATTTTGATTTTGGAAATTTCATTCTCTAGGCAAAAGGGAATCTAGTTTTTCAAAATGTTTGATTCAACCTTATTAATCACTCCTTTATCAGCAAAATCAGCATGCTGATTTCTATTATTTACAGCAGTCAAAATGGTTTTTCAGGAGAATTAGTTGAAATGCTAGTGCTGCTATTGTCACCACTCTGTTCTTCATTGATTTGGGTGTTTTTTCCCTTGTTTGGATCAGAAATTTCAGCCCCTATGTTATGGTTTTCTATTGTCTTTTTGGAAGTATTTACAGGGTTGTTTTTGGCAGAATTATCAGAGGTTTTCTTTTTGGGAGTTTCTGGGTTCTTTTTAATTCTTAATTCACATTTTTTGGGTGCTCCTATGATGGCATTTTCAAATTCTTGTTCATAGTATTCAGTTTCTAGTATTCTATCATCATAGGGTGTATATAGACCTTGTTTTCTTTTATAGAGGAAATCAGAATCCTCATTGTTCACTCCCAACATATTTATGTTATCATCCTCTGTTTGTTCAACTGTTTCTCCATCCTCATTAACATAATTCTCTTGAAAATGAGGTCTGATCTATTGATAAACATCTCTTTTTCTGTTCTGTGGTTGATTTCTTCTAAAGTTCTGATTTCGGTTTTGGGATTGATTTCTGTTTCAGGAGCTAATTGATTTTTTCTAGATTGTGTTCTCTCATATATGTTCATCCTATCAATCATAATTTCCATAGTTTTGACTACATTGTCCATTTTTGAATCAGATGTGGAAGGTGTAGCTTGATCCCTATATGATACCCTCTTCTCAGCCTTCATTCTAGCTCTTTTGGCAATCAAATTTGCCTCAACACTTACTGCCCCTCTTTGCATATCTTCTAATGTGAGGGGTTCCCTTTCTCTAAGTTGATAGGACATTTCAGGACCAAATCCATCAGGGAATTTCATTAGAGCTAGGCCTTGTGGAGGTTTCATATGGATGGCTAGAGCATTGTACACACTATTGAATCTAGTGCAATACTCTTGAGCTCCTTCTCCAACATTCCTTTTAATGTTCTCATATTCAGATAGAATCTGGAGAGGATTCTTTTTGATATCCCATTTGTTTAAAAAAAAATTATGGAAAGCTTGGAGGTGATTTATACTACTAGTGGTTAAGTTTCTGAACCATTTTCTTGCTTCTCCCCCTAAACATTGAGCAAACATCCTTATTTTAACATTTTCATCATCAATTTCTTGTCTGTAAAAATAATCATTCATTCTATCCACATGTTGTTGTGCTATAGTAGAACTACTAGCATCATATAATGGAATCTTGGACTGATAGTCTGGTGGTAGAACAGGTAATGGCAAAGGAAGGACTAAAGGAGCATACCATGTTGCCATGATATGAATTTGTGGGATAAATGGGGGGTTTACAAGTGGAGGAGGAGGATGAATTGGAGTGGTTTGAACAATGGGTGTATGGAGAACAGAAGTGCTTAGACCAACAAGAGACTGTTAAGCAGATCTAGGATGAGAGAATCCAAAGTTATAAAGGAAATGAAGCTCAGGTGGAGTGGTTTCTCTACTATCAGTATGTTCACCACTATGTTGGGGTGAGTGTGGAGGCTCAAAGTCTATCTGATCTATACCACTAAGTGACTTAGTTCTGTATGGGTTTCTTGTGAAAGGTAAGTCAACTTGAGTATCTTACAGAGTTGTAAGATTTTCAAGGACATAATTAGCTCTATGAATTGGTCTGAAAACAGTTGAAGTCTTGGATTTAGGATATTTCCTAAGGATAATTTCTAGATTATCAACTATCTCATGAGGATTTGGGTCAGGATAGGCTCTAGTATGAATTCTTTTAGAATCCACTATGTTGTGTTTTTAGACCCAGTGATGAGAAAAGTTCAGCCAAGTATGATAATATTTAAAAGGAAAACTGATACTTTTTGAAAGAAAAATTAATCCTCAAAGTTTACTTAACTGAGTTGGTATGATGTTATGATAAAAATTGTCCCAGTGGAGTCTTTGTAAAACCAAGGGAAATCAGCAGGCCTACTGAATACCAATGGAGTCGGCAGGTCAAGGATTTTTACTTGTTTTCAAGGTTTGGTTGTTGTTCACCATCAACAATGAATAATAACTAGTCTTAGTGACACTTGTCTCATTTAGGAATAGGGGTTTGTTGATTTGTGAAGTTATCTATTACTCAATTCCCCATTACGGTCGTCACTATGTTGGGATCCCCGTAGTTTGCAAGATTGGCAAGAACAAATGCTACAGGGCCTACATTAGAACCACTTTGGAATCCAAGGATCTAGCCCTCCTGGATTCAGAGTGGGATCTCTCTATATGTGTTTTAGAATGATATGCTTATAGGCTCATGATGTGATATTAGGCTAGTTATGAAGCTCAAGGGAACTTGTTTGTTTTTGGTTAGGTAGGATATCATCAAAATAAAGGATGTATTTTGAAGGGTAAAGGAGTGAGTAAGTTGAAAGAATGGTTCATCTGATAGGATAGGTAAGAGACAATATCAATCCATTGGGCTATGGAGTCACAAAAGGATTTAATTTCACAACAAGTTTCAAGAGTGGTCCATGGAGCAAGTCATCTATATCAGAGGATCTCTTTAGATTGATTTTTTGGTATGGAACATTAAAAGTGTTGTGAAAGAAGAAAAGCTAATAACCATTTAAGAATCTATTAACTTCACTAAAACAAGAAAAGCCTTTCAAAGTAACTGTTTTGAAGCAAGCCAAAGGACAGGTCAAACCATAGAATTCTTTGGACAATACTTTTACTAAAGCACACTTTTTAGACAACAATCCAGCAATCCTAAGACTACCTTCAGAAACTAGAAAAAATATAAGAGAACAAAAGGTAGCCTAAGATGAGGTAAGGACTTTGGAACTATCCTGCTTTAGGCATACTCTCAGGGATCTTTTCAAAGCAACTGTTGGAGATAAACTAGAGGACAGGGCTAACCATAGACTTCTCTAGTTCAACTTTACTTAGCAGACTTTTCAAGAACTTTCAAAGACAATATCTCAATTTGTACTCAGGAAACATGGGCTCACCAACACTTCACTGGTTATACTCTATTGAATCACCATTGAAACATAGTAAGAAGAAAACATAAATATAATGCTTATCAGTAAGAATTAGGGTACCTTTTACAGTAAATCATAATCTAAATTTGCTATTCTTTATCAGAGAAAGTGGACAGTATGAAAACATAAGAAAAACAACAATTACAGTAAGAAAAACATCACCATTGACATAGACCAGGATCCCATAAATCAGCTTGTATATTTGATGTTCAAACCAGTTACAATCTTCAAGTCCAGTAGGTCTTTACAGCTTCAAACTTCTCTTCTCAGCCTATCTTTCTTCAATTACTAACAGAGCTTCAGCAACCTCATCAACTATTTACATTCAATAATTATTCAACCCACCACAATACTCGGCTTCTCATATGATATATATAGGTAAATTGAGGAGGTGGAGTGAAAAGAAGGTCTAATTATTCAGTTAATAAAGAGTAAATGTTTCTCGACCTTTGGGAGGCCTATGGAGAAGATATCTAATGTCTTAACTTTGTTAATTGATTTTTACATTAAATTTCATCTACTTCAGTCACTTTTGTTGATTTTTGAGGCTTTTGGTAGCTGGCAATTACTTTTTGAGCTCTCTTTGGAAATATCTCTGATTGTGCATCGAATTTGTATACTTTTGAGGTAAATAAGCTTGTAGGTGGCATATTTAGTCTTTGGAAGAGTAAATAGCCTTGATGGTCTAACAATTAAGGTTGTCTTTTGCTGATTTTTCATGCTTTGTGGCTTTAAACTTGCATTAGGCCTTTGATAATGATTTTTAGGCCTTCCTTAATCATCTTCAGTCTTTGAATTTACTGACTGTATTTCTATTATTTAATCCTTTATTCACAGTCTCTATCTTCATCCTTAATCACTGTTTCAACCTTTATCCTTTATCTTCTGATCAAGACTTTAATCTTCTACCTTTAGTCTTCTCCACTGATTTTGTTTTGTTTCTTCGTGCAAGTGTTTCTTCTATGCACTAGAGGGTTTCATGAATGCATTGATGGCCATGAAGCATAGATTGAAGCTTTGAATAGAACCCTTTATCCCTTTATTTATGTATTTTTCCCTTGGATCATCATCCAAAGATATAAATCCACTTATATTAGCTGTGGGATTGCTCGTAGATTCTAGGCTACCATTAAAACCTGCAAAACGAACAAAAATATTAAATAAATCCTGCGGGCTGGGGTAGATTGCATTAAGAGGCTCGGGGAGAAGGCGACGAAGAAATTTCAGAGGAGGAAAATGCATAGAAGAGGTTCTATAGACGGAACCATGAAGAAATAGGGGAAATATTTGAATTAGGGCGCGAAATGGCGAAAAGTGGTTTTGGGCAAAAACCAGGGGATATTCACGAAAGGATTAGGTGGTTAATGGTTTTAACCCAAATGGACATGATTCCATTCAGTTGCTACCACGCGTCCTGGGAAAAATAGCCTGTTTCGCGTTGATTTTTCATGCTAACTCATTACAGAGAAACGAACGTGAAACTAATTTTGGGTCGTCAGATTTGGGGTAGCCAGATCGACGGTGGTGGATGAGTGCGACGGGAGGAGATGTGCGGTAGAGGAGATAGTGGAGGACAGGTGGTGGGCAGAGAATGGGCCGGAAAACTGTTAGTGGAAGGTGGGCCAGCCACGTGATGTCAGCTCTTTTGTCGGGAGGTGGGAAGGCAGGGAGCGGGGTGTGAAACCTCGGGATTAATTGTGGGCCATTAGATCTGAAGGACCTATGGTCCAAATTTATTTGTGGGGATATATGGATGGAAGAAAATGATCGGGGGTGAGGGTAAGAGAGGGGAATCGATCGTTGTTAGATCTATAAGATCTATAGTTGAGATTGTTTCAGAGAAAATTGGATGAGGGAAAAGGTTTAAAGAAGAGGTCTTAGGCTTTTGGCCATATGAGCAAAGGGGTGGAGGGGCTTAATTGATCGGGTTGAGCATGGGCCGTTGGATCGAAAATGATCAATAGCCAGGATATTTTTCAGGAGGAGATGGTGGATCGAGGAGGAGGAAAATGTGGTGCCCCGATGGCCGTCAAATAAAATACGATCGACGATGGAGATTTTCTAGCGAGGGGGTAGTAACATGAGAGAAGGGATGGCCCACTTTTAATTTTTTTGGAGGTCAGGTCTTTATACAAATTTTTTGTGGTTTTTTAAGATAAAAAGGGTGGAAGGGTTCTTATATGGGAAAAGGGGTTTATAAAAACGACAGAGGTAAGGTCCTGTGGGGGATAGGATAGGACCGACGGTTAAGAGGCAGGGGTAGAGGTCTTGTTTGGTCAATTTAGTGTGTCCTAAATTGCTGCATTTAATTTGTCAATCCGGGAATCGTAAGTTGATGAAGTGCGGCGCACTATATGTGCAAGATAACCTATTTCTTAACTTTTTGTCGTTTTTGGTTTTTCTAAGGTGAAATGGAAATTCTAAAATGAAAACAAGTTTGGTTATGTTTGTTCAAGGAAATGATATCCCCTATAATGATTTACCTTCAAGGTTCGAATCCCTTTTCCTTGATTGCGTAATTGTCATGGACAATTCCTCCAAGTGTAATGCAAATCTCATGCAAAACAAATCTACCAACTGATAGCTTTACTCACCCTTTCATCTACCTCTTCCACTGGTCTCCACTGAACTGATCATGCACTGTAGTGAACTGAAGTGTTCTTGAGTTGACTATTGAGTTAATATTTAGTAAATTAAATATTATTTAATTTACTCCACTCATATCTAGTTGATTAGTTAGTTAACTAATCCCAACTAGTTCAACTAAAACAAACGGAACACAACTCCACTACTTGTCCCGTTAACTCCTCCAAAACTCCTGCCACTGAAGTCTAACTGAAGCCAACCATGCAAGATGCCATCAAACCCTAGGAACCACGTGATTCCTTGTGTCAGTTGCATGAGCCACCTCCATGACTCAAAGTAAGAGTGCACCCGAGAAATGGCGTATTTTATAGTCTAAATATTATTAAGAGGTAAATAATATTTGACTTCCATATTTTAGGAGACCAACTGGAATTCCTAAATTATGCTCCGTATGTCTAAAAATAGACATAGTCTAAAAATAGACTTTGCGCCAGAATTTGCCTGCGGGCCCACTTAGTGAAGGCGACTTCATTTCACTAGCTCCATCATCTTGCTGCATTCTCAACACTCCCTCTCAGCAAGATATGGATTATCTGCAATCCCTATCCTGCCTCTGTGGAATTCGAACTTGCTCCTGGTGAGCGCCTTCGTCAGGATGTCGGCATCCTGATCCTCCGTGGGAACATATGAAAGCATCATGATCCTCAGCTGAACACAATCTCTGATGTGATGGTACCTGATGTCGATATGTTTGGACCTATCATGAAAAACTGGATTAGCCGAGAGCTTGATGCAGCTCTGGTTATCACAGTAGATCACTGTAGGCTCCAAATGCAACCTGAGCAAACCTGCGAGGATCTTCCTCATCCAAATAGCCTCACATGCAGCCAAGCTTGCTGCCATGTACTCGGCCTCTGCTGAACTGAGTGCCACGGATCTCTTCTTCCTGCTGTACCAGGAAACTGCTGTCGACCCAATGCTGAAAACTCCTCCAGAAGTGCTCTTCCGGTCTGTTGGGCTCCCTGCCCAATCTGCATCAGTGAAACCAGAAAGCTTCACTCCATCCTCCTGTATGTACCATAGACCATATCCCGATGTGCCTCTGATATAGCGCAATACATGCTTGCCCGCCTTCCAAAAGAGCTTGGTAGGCTTAACCATAGCTTGCGAAAGCTGGTTAACTGCATAGCATATATCGGGTCGAGTATTGACCAGATACATCAACGACCCCACCAACTGTCGATAGACGGTGGCATCCACTACCTCCTCCGAAGTAGCATCTCCCTTCCTCCAACCTCCAGGAAGAGGGGTATCAACAGGCTTGCAGCCTTGCATGTTGAACCTCTCTAGAATCTCCCGGGCATACTTGCCCTGAGAAACAAACAGTCCTCCACTGCGCTGCCAAATCTTCAATCCCAGGAAATAATGAAGGATGCCCAGGTCCTTCATCTCAAACTCTCGTGCAAGATCCTCCTTGCATGAAAGTATCAACTGCTCGTCGCCAGTCAAAATCAGATCATCTACATGCAGTACGATGATCAACAGCTTCCCCTCCACCACAATCTGGTACAGGTTTGGATCCGCCTCACTCTTGGAGAATCCAAGCCCGGTGAAGTAGCTGTCTATCCGAGTGTACCAAGCACGAGGTGCTTGCTTCAGCCCGTACCGTGCTCTCTTGAGTCGGCACACATGCGACTCACTGCTGAAGATCTCAAAACCTTCAGGCTGCTCTATGTACACCTCCTCCTCAATAACTCCATTGAGGAACGCAGTCTTCACATCCATCGATAGATGACGCACCCCATCTTCTTGTGAGAGAACATATTGATCGTCAGTATGAGTACCTCCCTGCAGGTGCAAGTCTCCTCATAATTAATCCCCTCGATGCGGCGAAGCCACGGGCGACAAATCTCGCCTTGTACTTCTCCACACTCGGAATCATTTGCACAGCTACCTTGTCGATCCATCGCGAACCTACCACTGATTTCCCAACCGGTCTTGGGACAATCTCCCATGCACTGTTCCTGATGATCGAATCATATTCTTCGATCATGGCATCAACCCATGCGGGTTCCTCCATGGCTTCCTCAAAAGAGGATGGCTCCATCACAACACATTGACTCACAAGAGTCATGTATCCAGTGTACCGATCCGGTGACTGTCTCTGTCTGCGCTGTGCTGTAGGTGGTCCTACAACCTTCTCTGCATCCCGAGCCAGTCGCTCAGCTTCTGTAGTGCGCATGCGCCCTCTGATGGTTGGCGCTGCCTGGGTG